>JAOWBH010118196.1:0-13958 GCA_028566215.1 Silene coronaria | reverse complement strand
ACCTTGTCCCCTCTCTCCCTTTTGTGAGAGGTCACAAGCTTGTGACGGGAATAGCCCGTCACAAGCAAGACGCTTTGGGCGGGAAAAGGCAAGTCTGATGACAAGCATCCAACAGGCGGACAACTGAAATGATTGCCGAGATGGAGTTTGAACATTAGGAACAGGAGTAGGTTATTGCGAGGTGGGAGACGCTGGGTAAACATTGAGCCAGTCCAGGGGGTTATATACAGGTTTATCTAGAGGAACTGGAAGGGGAAGAATGGCCTTGCGGAGTTGCGGGTCTTCATTGACATAAAATTTGGTCAGTTTGCAAAACATAAGTTTACGCAATGGCGTCCGTAATCAAGGAAGTTAGGGCTGGCGCCCAATAGGTGATCCACAATGCAGTGCGCACAAAAAGGCAGGAAATGAGCAATTTTCAGAAGTCGTGTTACCACACGTGTGTACATTAATACGCCCTCAAAGCCACTGATGGAGCAATTTTTTTAAGTCTGTTACTGAAGTCTGCTGCCATTTCAAAATGAAAACCAAATATCCGATTATAATAAAAGGATAAACTTCTAGAGTAAAAGCTTGAGATTTTTCCCACTAAATTCTAAAATCCATCCAAAATTACATCAATTAGCGTTGACCAAAAAAAGGCATTGGAACACTATTGAGTGGATCAAAATTGCCCAGTGTAAATGAAATGAATTGATATTACCACTATTTACAAATATTGCTTCAACCGCTAGAAAGCTCACCTTGTTTGGTCGGAAGGCAAGGAATTAAGCAATACAGGCAGCAGCCGAAGAAAGTCTTCTTTCCCCAACTTGGTGCTCCTATACTTTACAGAAAGACTTGATTATTCCCTTCATGCAACGATGAACTTGGCATAGCCATGGAGTCGATGGCAAGACCCCTGGGTGATACATCATTCAGCATGCCAAAAACGGGAATATATCATCATTAGAGCTGAAAAAACAGCTTCCAATCCTCTGATTTGTATTCATTGTTCCTTGAACAATCCTTTGCTTCTAGAAGCCATATTAAAATAAAGTTATGGAAGTAATACTATGGATCTACAAGCCTGAAAGCAACCTCTGATATCGTTCTAATCTTCGAGAAGAGTCATTCAATGACTTGACCGGGTCATGACATGCATCGGTCACATGCAATCTTCTCAATTTTCTTCTCCTCCGGCACAAGAAATCTTCGGTATCTAATACATAAGACACCTACCACATGACAAATTACCATGTGCAATCAAAAAAGGACAACCTTCTCAAAATGTCTATCTCTTCCAATGATCAAAGTACCTTGGACGAAGTGCACGCTACCTTGCACTCTAGACCATTCACAATTTGGAGCCCCTGCATTGCCTGTGAGGCACCTGAGATTTCGTCTCCACTTGCATACTTCCGTTTATTCCTGCTACAGTTATATCCTACTTCAGTTAAATCCAACTGGTTCAAAGCAAGTGCAGCAGCAACAATAACAGTGCCCCCACCTCCAGCCTTAAGGACTCCCACAAATGGGGGGCTCGAGGTAGGATGTATACTACCTTACGCTGGAGAGGTGGTTACTGATGACCCATAATGAAAATTTATTGAGAATTGATGGATGATGTATACTTCACAAATACATAAGCGCAGCCAATTTATGAGCCACTCCACTACACCATCACAATACGGAATCAAAAAACAGTGAATCCTAAAAGACTGGGAAGGAGATGATTAAGATTACCGACCAAATATTACATAGTTGTGTAGGGGAAACATTAGATACCTCCTCAAAAAAATGCCAGGCTTCTCTATCTTGTCTGAGACAGCTGAGAGGAAGTCTTCATGTAGGTAAGCTGAAAAGTTTGGGTCCATCGCAACAGCTGTCAATTCTGGCTTATCTTGACATTTTTCCATTAATTGGATGGACAGGCGAGTAGGTGAAGATGACTGTAGATAAAACCAAACTATGTGAACATATGGGGAGATTGCAACTGCAACAGATTTAATCATAAAATACAAAACCATCCAACATCAATACCCCAAAGACACAAGCGACTCCCACAGATGGCGGGGTATTGGAGTTCTTACCCCTCGGTTGTTGACACGGATAGGCTACTTCCACATGAACCATATTAAAAATTGTGTCGTGAATAGAATTGAATGATTGCTAAATAAAAAAAGAAGTGTGGCAAGTTTAGTTAGCCTTTTGCTTTATTCCATCATAAAATCAAGGAAAAATTACAAATAACCACCACGTATTTGTGCTTTTTTTTACAAATTACCACCTCGTATTTGCGTTTTTACAATTAACACCCCTCATTGTATATTCCCCAATCACCACTGTATTTTTGTCCCGGACATCATTTTTCTTATTTTCCGTTTCGTTAAGTGACGACTTAAGTGAAATACCCAAATTACATTAAATCGCTAATGTGATTCTCTATATCATCCCTAATATACATCTCGTTTTCTACTGCGAAGAATCAACAATCAAATCTAAAGAATCAATAATCACCTATCAAATTCTAAAGTTACCGTAGCTAACAATCTAAATGTACTAGTTTTGTTTCTTTGATTTTATTTTATTTTAGCAATCTAAAGGTACTAATTTTATTTCTTTGATTTTATTTTATTTTAACAATCTAAAGGTACTAGTTTTGTTTATGTGATTCATTCATTATATCTCCATGTTTAAGGATGAAAGCTTTGAAAAAGTGAGTTCAAAGCATTGAACAACTTCAATTAGACAATAATTTGGCAACTACCCAGAAAAATTGGGATGCTAATATGCTACCCAGAAAAATGGGGATTTATAACATGAATATGGGGATTTAGGGTTATTGGATTGGGAAAAATGAAATGTATATGAGGTAATTAGTGTGCTGTTATGATTATTGGAGGGTAACTTGGGTATTGGACGGAAAATAAGAAAAAGGATGCTCGGGGTAAAAACACGGTGGTGGTTGGGGAATATACAACGAAGGGTTGGGTGTTACTTGTAAAAACGCAAATAAGTGGTGGTAAGTTCGGAATTCAGAATTATTAACCCGTTGTACACACAAATTTTGGATTCTTTTCCAGTACAAATAAAAAGAAAAAAAATCGTTATTTACCTTTTCTTTTAGATGATTAGTTATTAATTCTTATTGGTAAATTGGTAAACGTATAATTGAAATTAAAAAGTGTGGACAAATTGAGGAAATCGAATTTATTGAACAAAGGAAACTTCTTGCAGTTGATTTTATCTATAAAAATAGTGTGTGGTTATTTGTAACTTTTCCTAAAACTAAGAGACTATTCAGTCTTTAGCCCCATGTGAAATGGAAACAGCCAAAATTAACAACAAAAAAAAAAGAGCATAGATATGCTGACATACACATTCAACACGATAGATGTTCTCGTCATGAAGGATAACACGAGCATTTTCATGATAGACAATATCTAAGAATCTTCCAGGTTTCCTTAATCTCTCATATGCATATAGCTGAAGAAGATTGTTGTCGACATCATCTGAGGCTAATAGTTGAAGCTGAGGCAAATTAAAAGAGCAGAAATTAGTTGTATTAAAGGAAGAATGTACCAGATTAAAAAGTAAGAGAACTAACACGGACCTGCTTCACAAGCTTATATATAAGCTTATCCAATGTAAAAAGAAGATATGATTGAGTACCAACAATAGCCCGGCATTCATCCTCGAATTTAGTGTTGTCAGACGAGCCATCAACCAAACTATATAGAGCATTCATGAACCTGTAAAAAATCAAAAGGAATTTTATTCAGTTAATAAAATAACGATCAACTAAATTAGATCGTTGAACATCAGCTAAATTAATTATTCAACACTACAACCAGCTAGAACTATGATCATCAGCTAGATAAAAAGTTTCAATATTGGACAGACCTTGAATACAGGTCAGATGGAGCAGTATCACTTGAGGATTTCCATTTCTTGTCCGCTGTTGATGAATTAATCTTTGCCGACTGTATTCTTTCATATAAAGTCTAGCCAAAAAAGGCAATGTGGGATGAAAATGGCTGCATAGGAATAGCTAAATACTTCTTCTGTCTCGCAATAAGATTCACACTCATCTTGGAACAGAAGTTAAAGGAATATTGACGAGGGGTATGCAGGTGGGCACAGGATAGTAACAAGGCCTATTGAAGTTAAAACGAAATGAGCGACATTTTTTTAGAGTAACAATGAGGAGTCAAGGAGAACACAAAATTATTGTTGTCTAAGGACAACACTGCCAAGAAAATTACGTAAAGATGAATGAATTGTGAACCTTATTGTGAGACGGAATAAATGTCCAACGAAAAACTGATTCTTACTTGATGCAGTCTGAACAGAACATAGAAGGAGTCATTTCCGTAGAAAACACGGGAACCTTTTGCTCTTTCATTCAAAGATGCAGATGCGCGTTTTGCTAGGGGCTTTGAAGTTTGCAAAAAACGTTCTGAAAGTGGAAGCAATGATCCATCTCCCTCTTCTTCTGCATTGGTCATTCCTTCAGCCTCTCCCTCGCTTTCAGTCTTATTGTCATCAAGTTCAGGGGAGCCATCGTCCCCATCACCTGACTCACTACCAGAAACATCCCCATTTTCTGAAGCATTCTCACTCTCTTCCGATGACCTTTGAGCACTCCCCTCCCCTTCATCATCAGCATGATGTAAGTTGTCCCTTTGCCTTCTCAGATTCGGGCCATTTGTTGAACCATCGTTCGTTTTATTGGCAAGCTCCGCAAAATTGTCTTCTTCGAAATCTCCAGTTGGAGATAACTCGCCCTCTTCTCTTTCAGCCCTGGCATGTCCATTAGAATCTTGACAATATCTTACGTTTTTACTGGCTTCTGTGACGCCCCCATGTGACGTTGCAACTGCTCTTGTAGAATCAGCAGGCTACAGGATAAGAAAACAAGACTAAATGTTCAATTGAACGCAAACAAAAGTTAACTAGTCACATTGTTGAATCACCAAAGCAAAATACTAGCCGTGTGCCTTTGACAAATAATATAAAGAGGCAGGGTTGATAGAAGCAGCATAACTTTCAACAACATGCTCTGCTATAAAACTTTACACAAAGCCGTTCTAGGAAAGGCATCTCTATCACAAGTGGAACCTCTATCATCTTTATTTAAACATGCTAAAAGTATTTGTTAACAACATACCTCCAATGAAGGCGCATTTCTACCATTTGATCTTTCACGGCCGCTACTATCAGTATTCCCAGATCTAAATGGCAGTGAACCAAGACCTGGACAAAAAGTAAGAAAATTCTCAGCCAAAATAATAGTAGATTAAAACAAAGCGAAACTAAGATCACAAAAGTTAATATAAAATTATCCATGTTAGTTTTACTTCTAAACTTTCCTAAATTATAACAAGATTTAACTTGTTCTTGTTTAGATTTTACAGCACAGTATCCTTGGGCCCAATGGTACTCCACCTTGACTGCAACTGTAGGACGCGGCACGGTGTCGAGAGTCAAACACTACTAGATTTGGGAAATTTTCATGGTTTTGGCCTAAAAAAAGTGTCAAAAGTGTCAGGACACACAACACACGGGCTAAGGGAAATATTGAAGTAACGTAGTTTGAGCACTAAAAGGTTAGATATGCATTTCATGCCAAAGCATGAAAGCAGAGTGCAATCTCGTTGTCAATTAGTTGAAGTCATATTGGCGTTCATTGAGGGGAATTAAAAAACAGACCTGATGTGTTGTCATTTCTTCCATGAAGTTGCTCAGCTCCAGACGTAGGAGACACGTTACAACTGATCAACCGTTCATTAGAAGTGCTTGGTTTGATAAGACCAGATATTTGATCAACCATGGTGCCATTATTTTGAGACCTAATTTGAAGCAGGGCACTGTTACTTGCATCAGGACATCCATCTTTAGCAAGATTGACAGAACTTGATTGTTCGGGGGGACTAGATTCATCTCCGTTTCTTGAAGCATGAGAGTGCTTGTGAGTAGTAGCACGGCTACTAGGACTTCCATTGCTATCACCAGAAGCAAGCCCATCAATTTTATCGGTCTCATTCTTCACCCTCAAAACATCCTCAGAGTCCTCTATTCCCTGAACCCGAGTTGGCACACCAAGCATGTGTTCTAGGAATGTACTCCATATTTTCATCACTTTATCTAGTTGATCTGCTGTGCAGACCTCTCCACAGGAATATTTCATCAGCTGATATAAATCTTCGTGAATCTCTGTATCAGGGTACTCAAATTCCATATGGGCATTAATTGGCTGTCTATTTCCTGCAGCAACAGCAAGGAGTGCATCATCCTCTTTGCACTTCTGCTCACTGAGTTCTTTAACCTCGGCCAATAAAGCTGCAATAAGAGCAACCACAAAAATAAGAAATAATTCTTTTAAATAAAAAAGTAGGGGTTCAGGGGCATTGGGGAATTTGGTAGATTGCGTGCAAGAGGATCGGGTAGAATTATTAGATACTATTAAACAAGACATTGGCTAGCCACATGATGTTCATCACAATAGCAAAGATGCTCAAGTTGTGATATGCTAATATCAAATAGACCACAGCTAGCTGTGAGAAATAAGTTCTCAGAGCTCTGATTCTAAATGACATACTATGCATATGATCAAAATATCAGTATCACAGGACTGATAAGCAATAGACCCTTGTGCCAGATTGCCAGAAGTTACAGGATCATAGTTTTCCATGTTATTCGACAAAGATTACCTTTTGTGCTTAAGCTCTTAGTATCCTGCTGTTTAAAGTAGAAGCTACGATGATCAAGTGATTTGTGATAATTTTTTGCATATATTTCAGCCCACACTTTATTGAAATCAGCACGGCATCTGGCCCACTCCTCTTGTTTCTGTTTCAAACGAGTTAGTATAACAGGCAAAGCAAGAGTTGCATTCTTCTTTAGTACATCCATGACATCAAGACCATGATCACCATACAATCGCTCAATGCACCTCATATTTATAGCTGTTGGCAATAAAAGAAGTATGTCAACATTATGTCACAATCAAAATAACATCATTAAAACAACTTTATGGAAACTCCAATCAGAATTTACCAGTAAAATGTTCCTCTATTCGGATTGGATTTTCAGCTTTAATTTTGTTATCGTTGATTTTTTCCAACAGCTCTTCCACGCGTTTAATTGTAACATTGACGGACTCCAGCAACATGTCTAGTTCGAACCTGAGTGAAATCAATGGATAAGTAATAGCATGTCGATTGAGCAATAATACATAATGTTTGTTAAATTTTGCATTAAAGCCACTGTTAATTATAATGCTCCAAGAATAAATTTGAGTGTTCCACAAGGAAGATCATAAGTTGGCCCTTCTTCTGTGTAAGTGGGCTATTATTTTCAGGGTTTCAGTTGTAATAGAGCCGAACTTCAATAGAAGGACTTATACTAATAGATGATAAACCATAGCTGTTTCAAGCAAGATGATACAGGCAGTAGAACAATTGTCTGTTCCGCCATATATTATTCAGATACTTGATACTGCAAAAGTAAACAACAAAGACTAATCCTAAAGTCGGCTTACATCAATCCCGTTTCACTGTCAATACAGGGTCAAAACAAAGAGGATAAACCAATAAGTTAAATAAGTAGAGTTTGATTGGAGTAAAAACAGAGACGCATAAACATGTGGAGAACATTTTGAAAGAGGATTAACGAAAGACTTAACTAGGAAAAAAGTGTAGAAAAAAAAAAAGGAGAAAAATATACAAAATGAGAGACAATGACATTTACATGCAGAACTAAATGGGAAAAAAGAACTTGGACGAAAAAAAACATAAGAAAAAAAAAAACTCAAATATTAACACAAACACAATGAATTCAAACGCTCTCGTCCACATGGATTATCTCTCCACTCCGCTCCCAATGCCATATTTTTGCATGTCGCCACTCAAAAACCATAGATTTAGAAATGCGAAGCAACAAACAATGCGACATATCAACCTGTCATCTTCACAACGAAATAGGCTCTCCTCATATTGATTTTTTCGCATGTGCTTAAAAGAGTAGTCTTCACTCCCAGAGGTTACAGAAACCCAGTGGTCGTTCAGTACTTCTATTCCCAAATCAGTCCTCTGACTCGCCACAGGAATCGGATACTGCACATATGTAAACAATAAAACTACTGAAAAAGATAAATAGCCATGGCACTTACGAGAGAAATATAAAAGAGAGATCCATACATTCGTTGGAAGAAGTCGATAACTAGGCGTGCATCGCTCACAGTTGGAAAGATCAAGCTCTTGAATAGGTTTTCCTATATACTTATCTTTGCTCGAGTTTGAAGATATTCTGAGATTTGCGACCTCTTTACTCACATAGAGACCACTTCTATCTATCCGGTCCCTTTCCTTGCAGTCATGATTTCTATCTCTATCTTCTCTTCCATGTTCTTTATCTCTCTCTTTATCTTCAGCCTTCACATATTTTGAAGGACCATCGCTCCAGGAGATTTCTGGCCACAAAGATTCTGGAAGGAAGTGAAAGTTTGATACTTTGATTAAATTGGCAAGACTAAAAGACTACTTCATATTAACTGCACCTCAGCCTACCAGATTCATAAGAGGTCTGAAAAATACTAAGAAATTAAAACGAGCAACAAACAACAAGTAATGTTGGCAACCGCCAGCAGGTAGCAACAATAGACATTACAGTTGAATAACCAATCGAACACAATAAGTAGATAGTAAACGGAGGAGGCAAAATGCATACTTTTGCTCATCACACTGCCAAGGAAGCCATCTGTAAGACACCACAACTGACGTCAGACGCGAACCTTACAAGTGTAGAAATTAGCTAGTAGGAGAAAGGTTTCAAATATTACCATTTTTCTCACAATATGTCAGAAACACATCAAATGCTTCCATTAATTCAGAATATTTTCCAAGTATATCACGTACCTGAGACAAGTAGAGAAACCATAGTACGACTCACGATGCAATACTCTAGTACTCAAGAACATCTAAGAAATGAGGCTTTAAAAAGCTTTGAGCTGTTTTTTTTACAGTTTTGCAGGACATAAAGTAGTGAAAATGGATTGAATACAATGATAGTTAAGTTCAGAATGTAAAATTCATACCAGAGAATGTAGTTCTTGTTTAGTAATTATTTCCCTACTATACATATGAAGGCATTTCAAAAATTCTTGATAATCATCAGGATTATGCAATCTGTCCTTGACTTTTTCGCAGAATGCAAACTCTTGGCTGTACATAGCTGCAATAAGATTCCCTATTTGAGGATCTAGAAAATAAATTTGAAATGAAAGGTGCAAAATACTGGTAGTAATAAGAATAAACTATAGAAAAATAAAAAGATGGTGATATACCGCTTCTCAAACTAACTAAACTCTATTCTGTGTTCCTCTGTAATGCTATGCAGGTAGCTTACATGATGAAAATCAAAGACGTAGTAAAGCAAAAGAGCGCTTGGCATTAGTGATGTCACTGGGGAGGGGGCAAGGGTCAAGAAGTAGAACCATATCGTCCCATTTACCTGCTAGCTACCTAAGGATCTAATTAATAACTGAACCACTATTTATTTATTAAATATTTAAAATCATAACAAACTCATAGTAGTTTTGATTTTTTTAAGGTGAAAATTACAGAACCAGCCATGATAATATAAACTATCTTAATAGATGGGTGAAGTGGTATGAAACAGTTGCAACAGAAAGTCTACTGCGGCCCCACCATCTATGCAATGATGGAAGGTATAATGTTTAATCCCCGCACCCGTCCTACTACGCAAAATAGTAACATACTACTCATATCCGCTTCAACAGGGAACACTAAGTGGGGTATCCACTTTGACCTACCGCAGTGGCATTCCTACTTAGCAACCCTGGACCATGGTTTTATTCTTCCACGTGGAGGTTTGTTAGGAAAAACCTAATGCAAACAGAGCATATATAAATTTTTTCACATGGTTATATATATATATATATATATATATATATATATATATATATATATAAAAGATGCCATGAAAAAAGTCAGACAAGCGCACATTATGCAGCCCTAGGAAGTGGAGAACCACGTGACCGAACATTCACATGACTACATAAGCTTCAAAGTAAAGTTAGAAGCATACTTTTCAGACCATTCTTATCATCAGAAGTACCAGACACTCCCCGAGGACCATAATTTTCAGCAGCATGGTCAGCAACAGAGCCTTCACCCCTGGAAGCAGATAACATCTATTAGAACATTGGTTGTTAGCTCAATCTCAATGACTATATTCGTGCTACAGTTTCCACCAATCTGTTTAATAACCTATCTTTATCTTTATCTAGCCGACTCCTCTGCTCCCTTTCAACTTTTAACTTATCGTTTTCAGCATCAGACCCATCAATGGTGAATTCCCGATCCTTCTGTAAAAGGCAAATTGAAGAAACAAAATCAAGAGGATAAATAAAGCCCCAACTCTCATATATGACGGTTTTACGGTAAGATGAGGCCGATAAAATGCGGCCCAATAAAAGATAATACTTGTATTTATGGAGCCTTAAATATTATTTCGACAGCTTGAGACCGGCCTACTTAAATGTGTTAGTTCCAATCATGAAATACCAGGTTATCAAAATTTAAAACTCAATTATTACTATTTTTGTAGATTGGCCTTATATTGGGCAAGTCTCATGGTAAGACAAACCTATATAACAACTTTTAAAAAACAAATTGTGAAAAGTATAATCCACAATGAAATACCTGATCAATATGCATCGATCTTGTTGTAGGCATGGCCGAGTTCCTGTCACCAAACATAGCATTCCTCACTGATGGAGCATGCTGACTAGCAGCTGTCGCTGAGGTATCTGGAAGAAAATGGGTGAACTCTTCAAGGAGATCCCGATGGTCCTGAAAGAGCAAAGCTACCTGCAGAGAGTACAAAAGATTTGTAGTATCTGCTACACCAACAAGACCACAATAGCTCTCTATTCCCTTCTTTCTGTAAGTTAAATAAGTAGTAGAAAGCCATTTATAATACCTCCTGGTAGACCTCACTGATGGTTTTGTTTTCTTTCCTATACATATTCAAAATATCAAGAAATGACTTGTAAACACGGTCATCACCATGAAACCGCAACTGCAGCAGGAGACATGTAATCATTGAAATTAAACATCTATAAAACAATAACATGATACGAAGTACTGAATTCTGAGACCAAAAGGAAACCTTAATTTTATTAACAAAATTAATTGCTTCTTCAAATTCAACTGGCTTCTTCGTTAGAGATTGCTCATCCTCGGGTGGAAGGGTAATTTCGAACCCCTTGGGCAAAAAAGTATTAAATCCCAATATCAAGTTCCGGTGCCCTTTGAACAATTCTTTAACCCTTGCTATGACACCAGTCGTGTCAATTCTAGTAGAACACAAAACACGATTGATCAGTTACACATGCTGCACGATAGAATCACAAGTGTTTTGACACATTAAAGAGGTTCAACAATGATCAAACCTTTGAGCTTTAAAATCCTTCATAACTTCAAGAAATTCGTCATATTTCTCCTTCTTGTCGGAGAACATTTCCTTCACTGCCTTCAGATACGCCAAGGCATCATTAGTAGTTAACCTCTGCATGCTTCCCTGAGTGCTAATCCCACCACCTACCATCTGTGATTATCTAGGTCTTTGTCCTGGAAAATGAGAAAGTTCCATCAGTGGAGAACATTCAGATTTCGGTGAACGGCATTAAGTTTTATACACAGATATCCGAATTGATTAACATCTTATGTATGCAACTTACCAAAAAAGGAAATTAAATTTCCCCAATCCACAGCCTACAGAAAAGGGAAAAAACATAAAGATCAACACTTTCACCTAAGAAGTACTGCAAACTACCGATTGCAGGCGATTGAATCATGCTGAATACAAATCCCCTAGCAGCACTTAACCAAGAACAGCAACCGAGCATTACAACTAGTACCAAAATGAATGAATGTCCATATGCTAAACCGAAGCAAATTTCGAATAAAACCAACAACAGCTTAAATTAAGCAACAAGAGACATGAGCTCTTTTTCCCCCTAAATAATTAAGCAAACTTGTAATCAGTTCTCTCAAACGACGAATCAAAGCTCTAATCTTCTGCACTTTTTTCTTTAATTTACCCTTTAATCAACAGAACCATAATCAAAATAATTTGCAACAAAATAAGAATCAAGCAAAAACCAGAAGAGAAAAAACTGAAAGTGAAATTGAAAACAAAAGTAGATCTAAACACAGAGAAGAAAAGCAACAAGAGCTTAAATTAAAACAAAGATAGCAGATCATAAATATGATAAATTTGCATTACTTGAAAATTAAGCAAACCTTAACAAACATAATCAACAAATCAAATACTTAAAATACATAAATAAATGAAAAACAAAAATGATGGGTGTAAACTTACAGTTGTGTTAAATTTGGGTGCGAAGACAAGGCAGCCACCCAACCCAACCCAACCCAACCCAAAATCAGTTGTTTCTAAACAAATAAAACACAAGACAAAAGAAATAACAAAACACAGTAAACTGAGATTACTTGATGAAGGTGGTAAGAAAACACATAATCATGATTAAGATACGAGATTATTAGATTAAGGGAAAGAGAAGGAGGGGAGAAGGTGAGTTTATCTATCTGGTTTATAGAGAAGAGGGAAACTTAGAAAGAGAAAGATTAGGGAGAAAGAGAGATGAGGGAAGGGATTGTTGAGCACAAGGCAATGCAAATTAACTAATAAGCCTCATAATTTTATGTAATGTTACATCTTATGGGAATGTTATGCTCTTTCTAATTTGTAATTTGTAATTTGTAATTTGTAATGTGTGTGCATTTTTTTGGGTGTTGTTAGATATAAATATGAAGGACAAAATCCTAGTACTACTAGGGGGAAAAATGGTAACACGTCTAAAAGAGGTGGCATTCGGGCCCAGGGATGACGGGCAGCCTTGCTCGGCTAGACCGGGCCGAACACTACGGGCCTATGTTTGAGCTTTGACGCGTGGTTTTGATTTTATCCGTGCTTTGACATGGTTCGGCCTCGTAACACCCTCATTTACCAATGAGCCTTTAGCAAGTTCTTCTCTAGCAAATAAGGTCATTACCATCTCGATTGCTCGTAGTAGTACATCTCGATTCCATAGCAAATAAAGAAACATTTAAAGTTGCTTACTAAAAAGGTGAAAGGCAATAAGACTACAACCAACTCCAAAACCAAAATACAATCCACATAACTGAAATGAAATTAAATGAAATGTCATCTAAACTCAGTGGAAGCTACTATTATGTGAATCTCTTTCGACTGATGCCCAATCAACCCCGCGACAAGCTAATCAAAACAACATCTGCTAGAATCCACCGCTCCCCATTTGCCGAAAATATCAAATGGATCACCATAGATTTCAAAACATACAGTACAATTATACCATTAATAATAAGCATAACAACGAAAGCACATACAATCATACAATCATCCACACTAGACCAACCTTCCAACTCCACAACTCCCATGTAACCAGTGTAACCGCATCGCAGAACACAAGTTAGCACTCATCACAACGAGTAATTGTGGACAAGGGAAATCGCGCCCACGTGGTGTTTTCTTTTTTTCAAAAAGATGTTTTTGGTGTCGCCACCAATTTTAAGGCAAATTGAAAACCATTTGGAAAAGACTTCGGATTCGGGTTGAAAGTACGTGATGGGAAGTTCGTTAATAAAACATCCACCCCCACCCGTTGCAATAACAGCGTCTACTAAGGACTACGATAGCTAATTGGATAAGACTATGATCGTTGAAATGATAGTGCAAACACCCTCTTTAATCCTAACATGTGAGTTCGGTTTCTAATCGTTTAATGCATCTAATCTACTTGTCAAAGTGGTTTAACATGCGAGATTGATTCGAACTAAACTAAACAAGCAATCAAAAATGGCTTGGGGGGAAGGGAAGCAATTGGGGCCCTACCTATTACAACC
>JAOWBH010118086.1:0-13958 GCA_028566215.1 Silene coronaria | reverse complement strand
TTATGTGACGGTTTTTGGTTGGGATGGAGGTTTTATGGGTTTTGGTGTGTTTGATGAAGATGAAGAAATGAAATGAAGATGAACAACACTACCAAAGAGTAGTAAAGGAGCGATATTGGGCCCAAGACGGTATTTAAGCCCAAACGACTCAATTTGAGTCGGGAATCGTATAACTTGACTTAAAACATATTATTATACTAATATAATAATAATACGACCATTCTAAACATAAATAGTTATTTTTATTAAAATAACATTAAAAATATTAATTAATTCATTTAAATCGATAATTTGAAATAACGGAAAACACGGGGTGTTACAAATTAAGTTGTTTAAGATCATATGATCGGTTGATTCTAATTTGTCCTTTAGATTTAGATTAACAGGCGGTCGCTATCATTAAACTAGTCTATTCAATTGTCACATCCTATACTAGTCTTAATTCGGTCGGTAAAAATCCTAGTTTGCAAGACTAATTAACTAATCCTGGCCAGTAATTAATCGATTAGATTCAGGACAACAATTGAACAACAATTAAGAGCAATTTAACAATTAATTCATTAAGTAAACCCCCTTCTAATAACCTAGATCCCCTTTCACCCTAAATTAACAAATTAACTACTCATACTAACAATGATAACAACAATAATATGATTGAAGAACATAATTAAAAGCATAAATAGGATGAACAATAAAACAATTATGAAACTGAAATTTAAATAACGATTAATGAAGAAAGATTAGCAAGTACCGTAATGAACAAAGTAAATTTGGAAGACAATAAAGTAGCTAAACTAATAATCTAAGGGTTTCTAGGAGTATTTTTATGTAAAATAAAGCGTACCCTAATTAAGAAGTATGAGTTTCCTATTTATATTACAACTAAACCGACATTAGGAAGTTTCCGAGAAAGTCTGAAGAAAATAGGATCCTCGATCGAGTTCCGCTACCTCGATCGAGTACACATCACCTCGGTCGAGTTCAGCTTTACTCGATCGAGGGTTATCTGTTTCACAGCGTTTCTTCGCGTTTTCTTCACTTCTCTTAGTCTTTATTCCTTAATTTTCGTGCCATCATCTTAGTACTTCGTCTTACCGACTCTGTGGTGTCTCATATTAATCTTTTATCACTCGAATGTATCCAATCTGCATTTAAACACCAAAAGGCGGAAGTATCAACATTTGTGCATAAACGGCATATAATTGGCAACTAATAGCACAAAACCGTATCAAAAACAACTAAGGGGAGGCATATAAATATATAAAAATAAGACTCATCAAACTCTCCCAAACCATCCTTTTGCTTATCATCAAGCAAAGCACAAAAGACAATACAAAGACAAACATACAAACAGTGAACAAATAACTCAGAGCTAATGTTTATGCACATACAAATCCCAAGCTATCCATATCTATAACAAAGTGATGATGAAGGTGTTCCAATAAAACAAATTCAAAGGCACGGGTAATAGAAAACTTAGCTTCAGTTACAAGATGTTACATGATACCGTTAGACAAAAACCATGTACCTTTCGATCTTGCAAGACAAATTAAGTCAAGTTCTTATGGATTCACTCATGCACTCATGAGTATATGTAAGGGTGAGTTATATGTAAGATAGAAAGAAATAGAAACACTCACTTAACTTATGAAACATGCATGCAATCTAATGTGATAGAAATTTCCACAACTAATACGCATTCACAATATCGATGAAAGTACATGTATCAAGAACAAAAGGAGGGGAAAATGGGTGGGTATAGAATTGGTTTGTGCCAAGGCACGTATGCATATGTGCGGTTAAGACCGGTAGTCGCACTGACACTTACTAACCAAAACCATATCTACAACAATAAGTTTTAAACATAACACCCAATTTAGAGAAATAATCTAAACTTTTTTTGTTTTTCTTTTCTTCTTTTTCTCACAGTTTTATTTTTTTCATCTTTTTTTTTTCTTTCTTTTTCTCCAAATTTTCTTCATTTTCTCAACATAAGGGATACAACACAATTGCTAACAAAATATTTTACTACACCCACATGACAAAATAAGTCCTAATCTCAACCAATAGTAGTAAAATAAGCATGATAAATAAGCAACTGCGACTGTCCCGATAAGGTAGGCAAATTCTTGGAATGTAGCTAAAGGATAGGGTATAAAACAGGCTACAAATTAATCAAACAAGAAAACCTAATGAACTCGGTTTCAAGGGTAGAAAAATAAGTTAATTTGGCAATGTGAGGCTTATTTGAATGGTAATAACCGCCTTTACTCATGTACTTCATCATATGGATGCATAAAAGTATCAAGAAACTAATATCACACTTATGCAAATTAATGTTACACGTTCCACAAGGAGAAACCACACTCAAGCCTAAATAACAATGAGACCAGTTTATTAATGTTTCTGGCCTAAGAAGCTCTATAGATCTCAGAATTTAAGTAGCTTACCAACAAAATTTTTTAAAATCTAATTAGCATAGGGAGCGTTATAAATGATCAAGACTTGATCATTGAGCTTTGTTTTCCTTGAGACAAAAGTTAAACCTTTGTCTCTAAATTCTGTAAGAAATAATTTATGTGCAAATTGGTGTGTTTTTGCTAATACTCAGTGGCACAAAGATGGAAGGATTTGGGTACTCTGGGATCCCAGTAAATTCTCTATTAATTTCCTGGAGTACAATGCACAGTTTATACACATGAAGGCTATGGATATTAGTAATGGTGAATTGTTTTACATCACTATTGTATATGCTTTCAATGACGTTCAGAAGAGAAGGGTAATGTGGGATAGATTGTGCCATTTTAAAAGAAATATTAATGACCCTTGGGTAGTTTGTGGGGATTTTAATACTGTCCTTAGCCCCACAGAAAGATTAAGTGGAGCTTCTAGTGAGGAGAAGATGAATGAGTTCCAGAGTTGTGTTGATGAATGTGAAATTACTGACAGCCCAATTATTGGATCTTACTATACTTGGAATAATAAACAAGACCCCTCCACCAGAGTTTATAGTAGGCTTGATAGAGTTTTGTTTAATTATCCATGGCTTGTCCAACATGATGGAATGTACGCTCATTTCTATAAAGAAGGTTTGTTTGACCATACTCCTTGTGTCATTCAGACCAGAGTTAATGGTGAGATTAAAAGGAGAAGTTTTAAGTATTTTATTATGTGGAGTCAGGCTGAGGGTTTCAAGGAGTGTGTGAGAAATAATTGGATTGATAAGTGGTATGGCACTAAAATGTTCATTTTAGTTAACAGGCTGAAACAGCTAAAGCATCCTTTGAAACTACTCAACAAATCTCAGTTTGATGATATTGAGAATAATACTGCCAGATATTGGAATTCTTAGAGTATATCCAAGACAATCTCAGACAAGATCCAATAAATGTCATTCTTATCCAGTAGGAGATTGAAGCAGCAAAAAATTATAGAGAGTTGAATGATGCCTGTTATAGTTTTTTGATACAAAAATCCAAGGCTATTTGGGTGGATAAGGGAGACAATAACATAAAATACTTCCATAGTGTTATGAGAAACAGGCAAACTAGAAATAAGGTTCTCAAAATTGCTGATGTCAATGGGAGACACTATGAAACTACTGATCAGATACATGATGCCTTTTTGGGGTACTATCAGCAACTCTTGGGGACAGATGAAGAAACTACTGATGTCTGTGAAGCAGTTGTGCAGCTGGGCAAGGTGTGTACCAGTGAGCATACTAGTCAGTTGCTTACTCTAGTAACAAATGATGAGATAAAACAAGTCATGTTTTCTATTCCTAATCATAAAGCTGCTGGGTCAGATGGGTATTCAAGTGCTTTTTTCAAAGACTCCTGGGATATAGTAGGGACTACAGTGTGTGAGGCTATACAATATTTCTTTCATAATGGTCATTTACTTAAGCAGATTAATCATACTCTCATGACTTTGATTCCAAAATGTGATGTGCCCCATAATGTCACTCAATTTAGACCAATCTCTTGCTGTAATGTGGTGCACAAATGTGTCTCAAAAATCTTGTGCAATAGATTATCTAAAGTTCTACCCTATATTATAAGTCCTAATTAAGAGGGTTTTAAAAAAGGAAGAAGAATTGTGAAAAATATTCTCATTTGTCAAGATTTGATAAAGCTTTATTCTAGGAAAGTTGTCTCTCCATGTTTTATGCTCAAAGTGGACCTTAAAAAATCATATGATTCGATTAGCTAGAGGTTCCTTAATCAGATGATGAGAGTTCTGAAGTTTCCTGAATAGTTTATTGCCCTGATTAAGGAATGTGTGACAATTGCCTCTTACTCTTTGGTGTTATATGGTGAAGTTTTTGGTCATTTCAAAGGAAGAAAAAGGACTACGACAAAGGGATCCTCTTTCTCCCCTTTTGTTCACAATTGCCATGGAATATTTGAGTAGGGTAATAGCTTATATTACTGACATTATGAAATTCAAGTACCATCCTTTGTGTGCTTCTATGAAGTTATCACACCTTATGTTTGCGGATGATCTCTTGTTATTTAGTAAAGGTGATGTATCTTCTATTATGAAAATGTTGAGAGCCTTTGCAACATTTTCTAAGGCATCTGGGCTCCAAATGAATAGTACAAAGACCAATGCTTATTTTAATGGGATGCCTGATTGGATTAAGCAGGATATCATTCATGT
Source organism: Silene coronaria (assembly GCA_028566215.1). NCBI lineage: Eukaryota > Viridiplantae > Streptophyta > Magnoliopsida > Caryophyllales > Caryophyllaceae > Silene > Silene coronaria. The sequence continues at coordinate 9,296 of JAOWBH010118086.1, read as the reverse complement.
TTCAGGGTGTTCTGAAGGTCAGCTGCCTTTTAAGTATTTGGGAGTACCAATTGTTGCAGGTAGGTTAAAGAAAGGTGATTGCCAAGTTCTTATAGAGAAGCTGATTGCCATAATTAGGGGTTTTGAGGCTAGAAACTTATCTTAGGCTGGTAGACTCATCCTAGTTAATTCTGTTTTGACTAACACTTATAGTTACTGGGCTTCTATTTTTATCATTCCCAAAGAGGTTCTGAAAAAGATTGATTCTATTTTTAGGAATTACCTTTGGGATGGTAAAGTGGACTATATGAGGGTTTCTTTGGTAAGTTGGGAGAAGATTTGTATGCCAAAAAAAAGGTTGACTGGGAATTAGAGACAGTGAAGCTTGGAACTTTGCTGCCATTAATAAATTGGTTTGGTGGTTGTTCTCTAAACCTGATATCCTATGGGTTAAATGGGTCAATCATATATATATGAAAGGGGAATGTTAGTCTAACTATAACTTACATAATGAAGTAAGCTGGAGTTGGAAAACTATTGTGAAAGTTAGAGACAAACTAGTAGTGGGTTATGTTGATGGTCAATGGCAAGGAGACAGTACTGGCTACTCTGTGAAAAGTGGCTACGAGATGCTCAGACAAAAAGCTCCGGAAGTTATCTGGCATAAACATGTTTGGAATCAGTGGAGTATACCTAAACATCAGTTCCTTGGTTAGCTCATGGCTAGGGAAGTTTTACAGATGATGGATAGACTGTATAATCTTGGGTGTTGCTCTAATGCATTGTGTATTCTGTGTGGGTTAGAAGATGAGACCCACAGTCATGTGTTACAAAATTGCAGGTATAGTAAACAAATATTGGATGGTGTGGCAAGTCTGTGCAATGGTTTTATTCCAGCAGTAAACTCTCTGATGTATATTTACAGTAGCCATCATTGTAAACTGAGGAAAGGAGTGATGGGTAGTGTCTTTCTAAATGCATACTATGCCACCTGGTTCCAGCGGAACAAATCAAGGGTGGAGGCTAGCCTGTTGAAACCTAAGATTGTTGTTGCAAATATCCAGAAACAGATTCAAATGAGGGTGATTTCTAAGGTCACACAAGGGATGAAACAAAAGGATATAGATTGGTTGTATAGCCTAGAGCTTATGAAATAGTTCCCTTTGTTCATTTCATAGGTTGTAATTGTATCATGAAAATGTTTAGCTTGTAATAGCTTTGTCTTGTACTTAATGAAATTCTTACTATTCACCTAAAAAAATGTACATGGACAACTATATTGGGATTCAAATGCAAAAACAATGCAAATTATCATCATTATTATTTATTATACAATTCACCAAAACACAAACAAAACAAAGTAAATATCATTTTTTTTTGTGAGGATTTTTAAATTTTTGTGGATTTTTGATTTTTTGAAAACAATAAACACATAACATAAACTGCTCCACCAAACCTAAATGTCACAGTGTCCTCATTGTGACTCTAACAGCATAACAATCACAACAAAAATCAACAACATAAGCAACATAGAGGACACATCTAACAAAAGGAAGGGGAACAAAAACAATAAATAAGGATAATACAATAAAAGAAAATACAAAGAAAGATAGTAGCAGCTATAGAGATAGCCAACTCCCCCAGACCAGCTGCAAAGTAGGGGAGGAACAACCGGTTGCAAGTCCTGAACGACTGTCTGTCTTTTGCTCAAATGTGTAATTTCTCACATTAACACGATCAAAATAGCTTAATGCCCTCAAAAGTAAATCGAAAATCTGCGCATATGCTACACAAAGGCATAAGTAGCACCAATATACTCCCTTCGATCCAGACAAATGGTCACAAATACCAAAAACGGACGATCCACACCAATGGTAACATACCTTATTTGGCCTAAAAAATGACTAAGTTACCCTTATACCCCACTACCTATTTACATGTTTGCCATCTAATGGCTCACTCGCCCACCCTCTATAATAATGCTTTACTTAATAAATCTCATTAAAGGAATATACGTATGATATATCTTATTTTACTCGTCAGCTGATCATCGTATATCAGTAACGATCAACCGACTAGGGTTAGACGTTACTGTCGTATGACGGTGGTGTTCAGTTTATCCCTTTCGGTCACACCTATAGGATGGAGCCTCAATAGATAAACTAATTATTTGTATGTGATACAAATAAATTAGTCCCTTGAATAAATTGACTTAAAGATAGTCAAGTGGATTTTTGTTTGATGATGAGTTAGGAACTCAGGCCCAAAGAATTTATTATTCACTTATTTAATAATTGACTAATAACTTTAATGTCTTATATTAATATAAGTAAATAAGACGGTATTTAGTGATTAAATGTTAATTCACTAAATAATGAGGTATATGTATATATTATAAGGTAGAGGTAATTAGCTATTTAATTTTACAAGGAGTTGTGAAATTAGCTAATTGGGTTTTATGTGACCCATTATATATTGATATAATGGTCAAATATCACTTAAATGTTAAGTGGATATTATTCACTAATTAGTATCATCTAATTGTTAAATAATCAAATTAATATTTAATTATATAAGGTAATTAAATATTTGACTTATAAGCATTTGTGGGACAAATGTTAAAAGTAAAAATAAGACCCAAAACTATACATAATGGGCCAATTAATTTGTGTGTAAGACACACATTAAGTTGTGGCACATTCCACTAACAAATCATTATCATTTGTTTAATATTTGATTCTATATATAAATATGTACACATAAAAGCATGAGTGAAGGGTGTTAGAATTTTTGAAAAAATATTTTCTCTACAAAATGCTCTTTTAGCCATGGATGACTAGAAAAAAGAACACATTATTGTTCTTATTTTCTTCTTTAAATGTTGATCAAATTTCATCAAATAAATTCACACAAAATATTATACTTATTTATTACTAGTGTAGTAATAATATTTGTAATATTAGGGTTAGTTACTACATAATATCTAGTCCATATTACTAGTAATATTGGGATAAAATCTTGGGTGCCATTGGAAGGAGGCATTCTACTTTGGATGCTAGGTTGTTGGAGGACAACCTCTAGCTTGGGTTTACCATCATGAAGACTAGGTGAAGATGATCATGCCATGCTAAAGATAAAGAAAAGGTTGTAAGTTCTTATCTTAATCTCTTTTAAATTAGCATGCATGTAACTAGATCACATAAGACGCTAAATTAATGCAATTTAGTAACTAATTAGAGGAGTCTAATTAGGGCTCTGATACCAAAATTTCTTAACGTCTTCCTTAAGGAAACCATTTTCATAGAAGAACGGAGTTATGAGTTTATGTTATTTCTATAGGGACATATAAATGTTATAATGTACATAATCTAGATTTTGGTTTAGAGTTGTACTTATATAAAGGTTATTTTGTACACAAACTCTTAATAAGAATATAATTTCGTATTTGTGTAAGACATAGAGGGTTTCACTTTTGTGATTAAAACAAGCATTGTACCCTTGCATACAATGACTTGGTTTATATCAGTCACATGTAATTATGTTCTTGACCTAACTAGATATTTATGTCATATAGATTATAAAAAGGCTCAAAAATAGGCGACCTCGATCAAATCTTAACTCTAACATTGTCGTTTGTATATATAAATTAAAGATGCATTAAGAGACTGGTATTGACTAGTATTTTTTTAATCATTTGATTATGAATCTTATGGTATATGTGTATCTTGTATTTAAGGCAAGATAACTCGTTCCCTTTTGTGGAAAAGGAGATTGAGCTAGTGGGTTATTTGGGCTAATACATTCGGATGTGCATGATCCAAATAACAATTTAAGTCAGAGGCGGTTAGGTTTACTTCATTATTTCACCAATGATATAAATGGATATGAAATAATCTACTTAAAGAGGCAGAATAATGAAATCTTTGAAAAGTTCAAAAAGTTTCAAAATGAAGTAGAAAACAAATAGATTAAAAGATCAAAGTTCACAATCCGATCGTGGTGGACAATATCTAAGTAATGACTTTGATTTTCACCTGATAAATTATGATATAGTATCACAGACGAATTAACCAAACTCTATAAGATATGGTTCGGCTCCTAATAAGTCATACTGAGCTAATTGACTCAATTTGGGGTTTTACTATTTTTGTCAACTATTTTGTTAAACCACTAAATTAAAGCACGACTAGGTAACATAAATCTCTTCCATATGAGATATGGATAGGTAAGGTATCTAATTTGTAAGTTTTTTGAAGGAAACTCGTAGCCATTAATCCCACAATAGTCACGAGAACAAAGAGTTTATGGCTCGTGATGCTGTCTTTCTATAAAAGGAGTTTTTTAGAAGAAAGAGTGGGAGAAAAATTTGAACATGGTGAAGTTCAAGAGCCACAAACTAAGCATATAACACAGGAGAATGTTTCCTCTTTGTCAGATTCAGTAATTGTTTCTTTGGAACCTAGGAGGTCAGGTTAAACTTGTCACTTATAGGTGGTGATGAATTCATGTTATTTTTAGAAAGTAATGACCTATAACTTACAAAGAGGCTGTTTCTAGTTCCAACTCTATACAATGGCTTAGAGCCATGTAATCCACGATGGACTCCAAGTGCGATAATCAGGTAGAGGACCTGGTAGTCTTACTTGAAGAAGTTGGACCTCTTCAGAATAAATAGATTTTTAAGCTCAAGATCGACATGGATGAACATAAAGATGTTTTCAAAGCTAGATTGGTGGTAAAAAATTTGCACCAGTTGCAATGCTTTGGTCCATTTGGAATGTCTTCGTGATTGCTACATTTCATGATTATGAAATATGGCTGATGGATATCAAAACCTCCTTCCTAAATGGGATTATGGAAGAGAAAGTGTACATGACACAACTTGAGTGTTTTGTAAATCCTGACAATCATAAGAAAGTGTGCAAACTTATGAAGAAGTCTTAAGTAGGCATCAAGGAGTTGGAATCATCGAAGTATCGAAGAACCGTGCTTATACATGAATTTTAGTGGGAGTTAGGTGGACTTATTAGTCTTATATATAGATGACATATTTATCATTGGGAATAATAAAAGATTTAGGAGAAGTGCAATATATCTTGAGTATCATGGTTTATAGGGATAGATCTAAAAGAATATTAGCGTTAAGTCAAAAGTCTTATATTGATAAGATTCTTAACTAGTTCAAATGAGTTGAACACGTCAGAATTGATTCCAGTTGCTTCCGCTGCTGGATCAGTTATATACACTATGATGTATACACGCCCCCGAAGTTTTCGTATGCGTTGAATATGACGAGTTGTTATCAATCGAATCTAAGTGAAAGTCACTTGATAGGCGTAAAAAAACATCCTTATGTACTTGAGAAGGACTAAGGATATGATCTACGTGTTTTGAAGTAATTTTGTGATTCGTGTAAGGGGTTTCACGGATGCTAGTTAAAGTTGGTGTAAGGGGTTACACGGATGCCATTTTCCAAACACATTGGGATATTCAGAATCCCAAACTGGCTATGTCGTTTTAAGGAGTTTATCTGATGGAAGAGTTCCAGACAGTTAAACATTGCGAATTTAACAACGGAAGCTGAGTATATTTCAATATTTGCTGATGCAAAAGGAAATAGCTTGGATTCGGCAGTACTAGAGGGACTAGGAGGAGTTCATGTAGCCGCAAATCCTATCCCTAAATGCTGTGAAGACAATGGGAACTATTTTTGGCTAAGAAGCCTATATCTAGAAATAAGTCTAGACACATACTCAAGTATTTTCATGTAATAAGAAATTACGTAGAATGAAGGAAAATAGTCATTTGTAAGGTTAGGTCGGACAAGGTGTCACTAATCTTTTAACCAATGCTTTATCGCAAACTAAATGTGATAGTTATGTTGTCTTAATGGGATTGAAGCGAGTACCTAAATTGCTATAGATTATATGATGTGTAATAATTGGATATTGTATAAATTTTTACATATATGATAATCACATTTATCGTTTGAATTTATTTAAGAATCATTTATTCAGTATTTACTGATATTTATTTTAAATACCTTGTTGATCCGAATAGGTTGTTGAGACAACGTTGAACCCGATTCAAGTGAACAAGATTGACATTGTATTATGTCCCTAGTTACTTAATGAGGTGACAACTTGGAGTGACTAGATTGCAAGTCGATCGATGGTGGGTTTGACAACCATGGGGTCATGGATATAACTGGTCGATTACATAGGCAGACTGTATGACACTCTGTCGGACAGTGACCATCTATAGAGTCATTTTACTCTTTTGTAGCTTGGTCGTGGCAAGGACTTCTATAATATTCCTATGAGTCGATTCTTTTGACTAGCAACTATTTGTCTGAGTCAGTACAGTTTCTGATTGGCTTTGGTTTTTGTCTTAGGTCGCGCCGTAAAAGGAGGTCAATGAGAATCTTCTGGGTCATGGTGATCTGTGATTGAACAAAGAAAATAGGTCAACAGGAATTGTCCTCCCTCGTCAGGGTTTTAACATCTCAGGGCCACTCGAGGAGTAGTGACTGGAAATGCGTGGCCACGCGTGGAAGAGTTCTATTGTAGATTTTTCGGTCAGACAGTTACTCTCCCGATCGAGGAAACCACTCATAATATGATTAAGTGCAAGTACGACCTGAAAGACCCCTTGTATTGAGTGGGAGATAAAACGGATAAGAGAATCGTTGGCGCACACTTGTGTCGGACAAGTGGGAGATTGTTGGAGTAGGTGTCCTCCACAATAATGCGTTTACTTAATAAATCTCAATAAAGGAATATACGTGGGATATATCTTATTATACTCGTCAGATGATCAACGAATATCAGTAACGATCAGCCGACTAGGATTAGATGTTACTGTCGTATGATGGCGGTGTTCAGTTGATCCCTTTCGGTAACACCTATAGGATGGAGCCCCAATGGATAAACTAATTATTTGTATATGATACAGATAAATTAGTCCCTTGAATATATTGACTAAAAGTTAGTCAAGTGGATTTTTATTTGATGATGAGTTAGGAACTCAGGCCAAAAGAATTTATTATTCAATTATTTAATAATTGACTAATAAATTTAATGTCTTATATTAATATAATTAAATAAGACGGTATTTAGTGATTAAATGTTAATTCACTAAATAATGAGGTATATGTATATATTATGAGGTAGAGGTAATTAGCTATTTAATTTTACAAGGAGTTGTAAAATTAGCTAATTGGATTTAATGTGACCCATTATATATTGATATAATGGCCAAATATCACTTAAATATTAAGTGTATATTATTCACTAATTTGTATCATTTATTTGTTAAATAATCAAATTAATATATAATTATATAAGTTAATTAAATATTTGATTTATAAGCATTTGTGGGACAAATGTCAAAAGTAAAAATAAGACCCAATAAACTCATGATGTCGGGCTCTTACATGTGTATATGATACACATGAAATTGGTTGATCATCCATTAACTTTTGTCCCTTTGACACATTATTTATACACACAAATGCATGAGTGGAATGTGTTGGAAAAATATTTTGTCCAAATATTCCTCCATATCAATCTTTTGGTCTATCCATTTTAGAGGAAAAAGGATGACAAAAGTTGTTTATCTTTACTTCATCTTTTACATAGAAACTCTTATCAAAATTTATCAAATAAATTCACACTAAATATTATACTCATTTATTACTAGTGTAGTAATAATATTTGTATTATTAAGGGTTAGTTACTACATAATATCTAGTCCATATTAGTAGTAATATTGGGGTAAAATATTGGGTGCCATTGGAAGGAGGCAATCTACTTTGGATGTTAGGTTGTTGGAGGACAACCTCAAGCTTGGGTTTACCATCATCAAGACTAGGTGAAGATGATCATGTCATTCTAAAGATAAGGAAAAGGTTGTAATTTCTTATCTTATTCCCTTTTAAATTAGCATGCATGTAACTAGATCATATAAGACACTAAACTAATGTAATTTAGTAACTAATTAGAGGAGTCTAATTAGAAGTCTTGAACCTAACAATTACACCCATCAAGATGAAACTATTACAACAACGGTCATGCCTTGAGGCTTCATGGACATTACACCTCTTGATACAACAAAGGAGGACGGTTTTACGGAGCATATACACGACTTCCTTCACGATGTCATGCTAGCCCGACGAGTCGAGCAACTCCATTTTGTGACTTGACGAAAGGGTGATGCCTTTTCTGCCATGACGATCTGATTCTCATATAGCATCAATGAAGATCTTGATGTTTTTCCTTGTTTTGAAAGGCGTTGGGACTTTTTTTTTTCTGTATGAGAGTGTGGTCAATTAGTCATGGATGTCGTACAATTTTTTATTCATAAATCTTTGATACTCCAATTGACATTGGTTTTTGTCCTAGGTCGCGCCGTAAAAGGAGGCTAATGAGCATCTTTTGGGTTATAGTGATCTGTGATTGAACAAAGAAAATAGGTCAACAGGAATTGTCCTCGTCAGGGTTTTAACATCTCAGGGCCACTCGAGGAGTAGTGACTGGAAATGCGTGGCCACGCTCGGAAGAGTTCTATTGTAGATTTTTCGGTCAGACAGTTACTCTTCCGATCGAGGAAACCACTCATGATATGATCAATTACAAGTACGGCCTGAAAGACACCTTGCATTGAGTGGGAGATAAAACGGAAAGAGAATCGTTGCGCACACTTGTGTCGGACAAGTGGGAGATTGTTAGAGTTGGTGTCTTGCACAATAATGCGTTTACTTAATAAATCTCATTTAAGGAATATACGTGGGATATATCTAATTATACTCATCAGCTGATCAACGTATATCAGTAACGATCAGCCGATTAGGGTTAGACGTTACTGCCGTATGACGGCGGTGTTCAGATGATCCCTTTCTGTCACACCTATAGGATGGAGCCCCAATAGATAAATTAGTCCCTTGAATAATATATTGACTAAAAGTTAGTCAAGTGGATTTTTGAAGATGGGTTAGGAACTCAGGCCAAAAAAAATTATTATTCAATTATATAATAACTAGTATGAATCTTGTGCATGCATGCGCGATAATTATAGATCTTTTAGTTTATAATGTATTATTTATAGATTTAAAATTGACATATTATTAATTTTTCATATTTTAATATCATGCGCGTATTTATAGATCTTTTAGTTTATAATTTAATATTTATAGATTTAAAATTGACATATTATTAATGTGGAACAACGCACCGCCCGGCTTGCATAGGGGTGCCTCGAAGATTGAACAAGCAACGTAAGAACGCGCATTTGAAGGAGTCGCCACCAATTATTATGGT
>JAOWBH010117975.1:0-13959 GCA_028566215.1 Silene coronaria | reverse complement strand
TCTTTGTTCTTTTGATTCATATTTCGTTTATGACTATAATCATTAAATTACGATTTCGTTATAATCCTGTAATTGTAATTGAGAAATATACCGATATTCCTCACATGCTGTACGGGGCTTTAGAAATTGGTCCCGCTTCCGGTTTCAAGGTCACGCTAAACTCAATGTCTCGTTGTCGGGGTAAACCGGGTAACTCCTCCGGAAATACGTCAATGAATTCTCCCACTACCGGTATGTCACGGGCCTTGGGTTCTTCTATGTTAAGGTCTCTTACATGGCATAACATCATTGGACATCCCTTACTTAAGTGTGATTTTAAGGTCATTATGGAAGTTAATTTGACTTGGGTTTGGTTCTTGAAACCTCTATAAGATACTCTCACACCCTTAGTCCCCCTAAGTGACACCTTTCTTGGGTAATAATCAATATGAGCCTTGTGTCTACCTAGCTAATTTATTCCCAATATAACCACAAAGCCCTCTAGTGGAAAGTTCAAAAGGTCTACCAAAAAGTTAGTTCCCCCAATGATAACCGACACCTCCTTAAATATTTTAGAGCATATTACCGACTCTCCCGAAGGTAGGACTACATTATTATTGGCCGTTTCCCCTTTCCCCAATCCTAGGGTCAACAAGTGTCCTTTGGACACGAAAGAATGGGTCGCCCTCGAATCAAAGAGTATAGAAGTAGGTACATAATTTATGAGGAAAGTACCCGAGACTATGCGAGGTTCCTCTTCGGCCGCTTACTTTCTTAAGGCATACAACTCGCCGCTTGCTCTTGCTGCCCCTTGCACCGTGCTTGGCGATGTTATTGGTCTAGCCCCCGAAGCTTGACCACTCGTAATCATCCCTTGAGGAGGAGCTCCCCTCACAAAGCTCCCGCGCCCATTCCCTCCTTGATTTGCATTCTTTTTGTTCCATGTCCCGGTGTTGCGGGAGTTAGTGAAGCTTTAGGTTGGCGTTTGGTAGGACCCTCTTTGATTGAAGCGTTTGCTGGTCCCTCCTCCAAGATTAGTGCACTCCGCCCTCGTGTGGCCCATACTGTCATAATTGAAACACTTAATGTTCTCGCCTTCACTCATTGATCTCCCACCACCCGTAGCATATCTAGCCCCACCGCTTGATTAGTCTCCTTCCGAATAGGAGTGGTGTTGATTGAAGCTTAACCGCTTGTTGAAAGCTTCACCACCCTCACTCTCTGGCTTTCGCTTTTCACCCACCCTCTGCTTAGCCTCCTTGGTCACTTCCACGAGTCTATCGGCATTGCCGGCCTGAATATAGACACCCTTGATGTCGGTAAGCACACCCGCGGTCATTTGTCCCAACACCTTGTGGAACAACCCCCTCTCAAACTTCAAGGCTAAATGTGCTTGACTTAGGTTGAGGTCTTCTACATAAGCATAGAGCTCTTTGAATCTCATGTAATACTCTTGGACGATCATATCCTCACTCATCACGAAGTTATCAAACTCGGCACGGAGCCGGTTACGTACGTGCTCCGGGATGAACTCATCCTGTATTTCGCCTTAAGGTTGGCCCAAGGTTTGCCGCATGTCCATTGCTCTTGTAGAAATCTGTCATATATTCCTTTTCATGACTCCGCCATGCTCCTGCTAATCCGGAGAGGTAGAACGCGGCTCGTTCCGCCATTTGGTCTTCCGGAAATTGAATCACATTAAATATGTTCTCCATTTCCCGAACCCAATCGTTGAACTTTCTCGGTTCGCCTTTCTCTTCGTAGCGTGTAGGTAGGAATTGATTCATCGCTGCGCTTAGTGACGAAGCATTTCCGTCTCTAACCCGAAGTGCCTCCGTAAGGACCGTATTTTAGGCACGAAGCCTCGTGATCTCCTTCTCGGCGTCATGGTTCACCTCAGGATTGGATTGCGCCCTCCTAGTTACCGACGTCTTGGCTTCAAAAGCCAAAGGAAGTGTTAGATTATCCCCAAATAGAAGTCAAATCATCGCTTGAACTCCTGTTGGGACCACTCGGCCGAGTACTCGGGTACTCACTCGGTCGAGTGGGCTCTCACTCGGTCGAGTGCCCGCTATACTCTGCTGAGCGCCAACCTTCCCGGAATTTCCTTGATTTCGCACTAACTTTTACTCGGTCGAGTACATGACTCACTCGATCGAGTCCCTCGTTCACTCGGTCGAGTGCAAAGTAGGCAGGACTCCCTGTGTTTCCCATCCCATCCACTCGGTCGAGTGGCAGGGGTACTCGGTCGAGTGTCATCAACTCGGCCAAGTTTCCTGCCCACTTGGCCAAGTGTCCCCCCAAGTTCGGTCTAAAACGCATTACTTGCCTTCCATTGGTCCTTCTACATACAAGATCGTACACTACTACACGTCACTACACCATGTATATTACGCACGAACACTAACATAGGCAATAGCAAACAAGCTAACATGTGAGCGATATTCAATATATGTGTTAACCATTCCATTAACTCATATGAACACATAAATGCATTAACTAACATCACTAAATTAACCATCATACCGTATAATTAATTTCATAGGCATTCTTTTTACGCACAATAAAACACCAATACGTCTACTATTCACATAGAACGCCCCCTCTTTAACTTTCCCGTGTAGTGACAGAATCAAATTAAGAGGACAAAGGTACAAACTTGATATGTCTCCAAAGATTGTCCCTAGCCCCTACCACTTAAACCGGGTTCATTTTAATTGACACACCTATGTTCATTTGGGTTTGTTGGTTTGGCTCCAAAAAATCGATTGCTCTGATACCATTTTGTAACACCCCCATTAACCGAGAGGCCACGAATAAGGCAATCCCGACCAATGGAGGGATCACATACCCGATTTCCCGAGGTTATGGTGCGAATGATGCAATCCAAAAGTATGTCATCGTAGAATACGAAAGTGATAGTTATACATAAGGCCCGAAATGCATGCCATCTAAATACAAAAGAGGTGGCGATGCAACCTAAACCGCTCCCAAGCCTCCGATCCCACATGAAATGCATCTAATACTTGTAAAGCCACAGTTCCCCACATGATCGAAAATCATCATGTGGAACAACACATATTTTACTAAAACCGTTAGCCTTGCCAATTATTAAAAGATTTACATATGAATGCAATAAGACAAATAAAGGGATGAATCATACCGTACCACCACCTCTCCTCCAACCACACCGGTGACGGCATCGCAACGCCGCCACCCACGACCCGGTCCGCAGTCCGAATCCTGTCTCTCCATCCCCAAGCCATTATTGTGCACATCTCCATTATGGTGGGAAGTCCTAATGGACGACTCAAGCGTGAGACGGTCTCCCAATCGTCTCACGTCTCCTCAATGTCTCACAATCACACCACCTCCAACCATATGCACACATTAATATAATGCAATCACCCTAAGGTATGCCAAACATACCTTGGTACCAACAACATGTATCACCTAAGATGCATCATTCATAAACATTAACTCATGATTATCATCCCTTTTATGTACCATGTCACAACTCAATATAATCATATAAATCTTCATCTTAATTCATGTTACAACATTAAAGTCATATTACAACTAATATCTTTATTTTAAATCTTTACTCCTCTTTTCCATCTCTTATGTGACTTAGATTTCATTCTCATTTAACATGAAACAAGAACAACAACAACAACCATGTGTAGGATGTACCCTACATGTGTGACAATGCAACTAATCATGGACATATGAATGATAAACATAAATTAATCAACAAGGCTAAGTAGGGAAACCCTACCTCAAGCAATTTCTTTAATTAATAAGCTCAACATGAAAGCCTTCTCCTACATAATTAGGAGACAAATACTTTACTAACATATCCTAATAATATAAACCAAACCTTACTAATTTATTCATTAACATTCTACAACTTATAATTAAATTAAAGGTTTAATAAGCTCCCTTGAGGGTTTAGATCTAGAAATCTAACAAGGGTTGTGAGAGAGAGAAGGGTTTAAATGACAATACTTACCAGGCTTACAAGAGTGAAATGGTGCTCAAAAGTGGTGAATGCTCACTGAAGAAGATGAGTAATTGATGGGAGTTTTGAGAGGATAAGGTAAGGGAGATTTTGTGTTTGTAGAATAAAAATAATGTGAGACGATGAGAGGATTAAGGAGATAAGAAACCATATTTTATCTATGTTTAGTCCCTTTCAATGGGCTCAACCACTAATCCAACACGCTAATACCCGTCAGAAGTTACTCGGTCGAGTGACCGAGTCACTCGCCCAAGCGGACCTCCCACTCGGTTGGGTGACCCATTTCACTCGACCGAGTGGAAAACCACCAGGACCATGCCACGAATGACACTCGGTCGAAACACTCGATCGAGTGCTAGGGCCACTCGACCGAGTGCCCTGTTACTCGCCAGAGTCCTGATTCTAGTAACTCCAATTTGTTACAGGTTTGAGGGTTTTTGTCGGTCTTTGGCTGCTGGTTTCGTTGAGAATAGGTTAAGATTAGCACGGGTTAGATGCTAGGTTGCTTGGGGGTTAAAGTAAGGAATGGATGTAGTCTAGGTTTAGCACAAAATCCAAGCAAAAAGAGCGAACTTTAGAGCCAAATAGAGACCGGTTCGTGCTCCATTTCACTGCTGCTGTTTCGGCTCAGTTTGGATATATTTTTGTGGGTTTAATTAGTGGGTAAGCGAAAGGAATGTGTGTAGTATATTTGAAATGGGTGTAGATTGGTGGTAATTAGTTTCGAATTTGGGTCGTTTTAAAACGGGTTAAGAGCATCGAAAGCTGAACACGGGTTTGGAGGAAGGAAGAGGTGTTGGTCTGCTTTAAGACAAGTTTTTGAGCTGATATTTGGACATGGCTTATGTGGGATTTATGAGGTTCTAACCTAGGTCTGAGTGAGGGAGGGATTGGGTCGAGGTTTGTATCGAAATTTAGGCCAAAAGCGAGTTAAAATTCGAGCTCTAAACCGCGGCCAATCAAGTATAAAACCATCTCGAAAATCGAGTTTATCAAATATGATTTAAAAAGATTTAAATTTATCAAAAATAAAAGTGGTTTTCCCAAATCAAATTAGTTTTATTTTCAATAAAATAAATTATGAAAAAAAAAAATCATATTTTATCGAGATGAAATAAATTTATTAAATAGAAAAAGGTTTAATTCAAAATATCATTTAAATTTAAAATAAATTCCATCGACGACGCCTTTTCAACATTGTAAAATGAGCTCAAAGTAATGACGATGCCAACTGAGAAATACATGTCATCCTATCATCATCGGGTGTTTGTCGGGTTTTCTATAAATTTCAATATCGTCAGATATATGTATCTACAAAATGAGATTCTAATTAGTCGAAATGTGACTCAACTAGTGAAAGGTTTCGAGTTTAGTTCAAGCTGTGTGTCAATGATGAAATGAGGATGTAATGAAGGAAGGAGAAGTGAAGGCACGGTTTCCTTGGCCGTGTATAAGACACGAATTCAAGGCCGTGTATAAGACACAATTTTCCTAAACTGTGTCGTAACCAACTTAATTAGTTTAATACTGTTATTTTTTTTCAAATAAGTTCAAGAAAGTTCTATTACTTCCTAATTCTAGTTTATTTAGTTAGATTCAGATCTGGTGTTATTCTCTTATTCTAGCTAAATTAAGAAAGATTAAATAACTTGCAATTCAAGCAAGAGTAGTTAGAGGAGGACAATAAATAAGGACCGGTTGTGGCCTTATTTTACACGTTACATTCAGATTCATTAAAGTTCACAGTTTGTGAACAATTGTGATTAATCTTGCGAGATTAGTTTTAGGACTCTTCCTTGTGAGGTTTAGTTATAACAAGCCGAGCTATAACCTTGCGAGGTTTGAACTAGACTAGTTATTTCTATCCCTTACTTTTGGTTTTGTTTACATAATATTTGTACAATAGTAAAAACTATTCTGAAGTTACAACAACAACATAATTAACAATTCCGCTTCAAGTTTACAAATCCTAGATTCACTCATTCAAATTTACGCGTTTTAAATCAAGAGTTTCACAATTTGATCCCTGAGTTTGTCATGCCAGAAGATGAGCCAAATAAGCCCGACAATGAAGCTTACCACGGAGTAGGCATTGTCTATGATGTAGATCCGCTGAGTGAAGAAGAGTGTCTAGTACTTCATAACTTACATATGGAAACAAGTCCAATAGAGGCCGAACAGAGAGAACAAATCTTGGCGGTTTGATCGTAAAGTTGGACACGATGGGAGGTCTAATGTAAATAGCATGACAAAGGGTAATGTAACCTATAATCTAAACCTACGTCACCAAGTAAGATTAAAGAGTCAAAATTAAAAAAGGGGAGCATGTTTATTAAGGCTTAGGAAGTGGAGGAAATTCTCACTCGAGGCGAACGAGCTTATGTGCCAGTTGGAGAGTTGGAGGTGAGAAATATAGCCGTGAAGTACAAGGGTTACTCGACGAGTTTATGAAGTATTTCCCGAGGAGTTACCACATGGGTTACCTCCCTTACAGGGAATTGAGCATCAAATAGACTTGATTCCGAGGGTGACATTGACAAATAAGCCTGCCTATAGGTGTAATCCTGAGGAGGCCAAAGAATTAAAGAGGCAAGTCCATAAGTTATTTGATAGAGGTTATGTACAGAAGAGCTTGAGTCCGTGTGCAGTACCCACGCTATTAGTGCCGAAAAAGGATGGAACTTGGTAGTAGAGTGGTGAATAACATTACCAAAAAATACTGCTTTCATGTGCCAAGACTTCATGATATGCTTGACGAGCTTTCTGGTAAGTGTGTTTTTTGTAAGCTGGATTTGAGGAGTGGATATCATCAAATGAGGATTCGAGAAGGGGTTGAATGGAATACCGCTTTTAAAATGAATTAAGGACTGTATGACTAGCTTGTTATGCCTTTCGCCTTATGTAATGCACCTGGCTCGTTTATGAGATTAATGAATGAAGTGTTAAGACCGTTCCTTAACAAGTTTGTGGTGGTCTATCTTGATGACATTCTGGTTTATAGCAAAAATGAAGAGGAACACAAGCAACACTTACGGGCTTTATTCGAAGTAATGATAAAACAGAAGCTATATGGTAAGCTGAAAAATTGTAATTTTATGGTTCCGTGTGTTATTTTTTCTTGGTTATGTTGTAGGCAAAGACGGATTAAGTATGGACCCATCTAAGGTCGATGCTATTCAAGCTTGGCCAGTTCCTAAGTCATCTACGGAAGTGTGAAGCTTTCATGCTTTAGCTTCATTCTATAGGCGATTTATCAAAGGGTTTAGTTCGATTATGGCTTCAAATACAGAGCTAACCAAGGAAGGATAGTTTTTTTGGAATACAAGTGTTGAAAAGGCGTTTGAAGATGTAAAGAGGATTTGTGTTTGGGACTTTTTTAACACTTCCTGTCTTTGATAAATTATTTGAAGTCGTATGTGATGCGAGTTGTGTTAGGATTGGTGTCTTGTTAGTGCAACAGAAGATGCCTATTGCGTATTTCAGCGAGAAGTTAAATGGTGCAAAGTTGAACCACTCAACTTACGACAAAGAGTTTTATGCGATCGTGAGACCACTGGAGTCCTTATCTGCGTCAAAAGTCATTTATATTGCATTCTAATCACGAGGATATTAAGCACATTCATGGGCAACAAAAATTGAATCCACGACATGCTAAATGGGTTGAGTTTCAATAATCAATCATGTTTTCTTCGAAGTATAAGATGAGAAGTTCATATATAGTTGTTGATTGAATTGGGTGCGAGGATGCTTTGTTTCAAACACATTAAAGACATGTATAAATATGACCCAAAGTTCTCAAAAGAAATTATCAAACCAATGGGATTATATTTGAGGTAATCGATTAGGCATTCCTAATAGATCACTTCGAGAATTGTTGATCCGTGAAGCTCACGGAGGGGCTTTATCTGGCCATTTCGGAATGAATAAAACAAATGACATTGTAGGTGAGCATTTATAATGGCCGAGAATGAGCAAGGACGTGCAATAAATTGTACCTAATTGCGTAGTGTGCCAAAGGTCGAACTGTACGTTCAACAAAGGTTTGTATACACCTCTGCCCGTACCTACACGACCTTGAAACGGGGTGAGCATGGACTTTATACTTGGCTTGCTAAGAACTCAAAGGGAAAATGACTCAATTATAGTGGTTGTTGATCGATTTTCAAAGATGGCACATTTTATTCCGTGCCATAAGACCGATGATGCTACCGAGGTAGCTGATTTGTACTATAGAGTGATTGTTCAATTATATGGAATACCTCTTACTCTTGTCTCAGATCGAGGTGTGAATTCTCTTAATTACTTCTGGAAAACGTTATGACGTTTGATGAGGACTAAGCTTCTATTCAGTACTTCACACCATCCACAAAGAGAGGTGACTAACCGGACATTAGGAAGCCTATTGCAAGGATTGATAGAGAAAAACACGAAGGATTAATTGAGACATCAAGCTAGCTCACGCTGAGTTCGCTTATAATCGTACACCATCGATGACTACTTGTACGCATAGAAATTTTATTGAAGTGCCGTAAATAAAATAAAATAAATTATTTTAAGCTAATATCAAATTTTAGCTTACTTTAATTACATTTGTCTCTCTTAATAGAATCTGGATCGACCTATATTGCAAATTGGGTTATTTGGGCTCTAAAGCAAACAAAATGGTCAATTGGGCTCAAAAGAGAAGTTATGCTCACAAACAAATCCCAAACTTCAAGTCCAATTGCCTGGGGAAAATTTTTATAAATAATAGTCTTCACCATTTCAAGGGAGAAAAAATCACTTTACAATTTGTCAAAGTGAAGAGAGAAGAAGATATCAAAAGCTCTCAACTTCTCTCTACTAATTTCCTTCGCAAGTAGTCAACAAGCACCACAAAATCGTGTCGCCTACGCAAGGAAACTCAAATCAAACTCAAATCAAATTCAAGCATCGAAGAGAGATCAAGTCAACGCGACCATCTCAAGAAGCTAAATTCAAGCAAGCGAGCCTCGAGGATTGTAGTCTCGTGTCTTTAGAATTGTTGTAGAATCAGTGGATAAAATAGAGGTTGTACACATAATTTTCTGATATATTAAAACTCATTTGTTTCTCTATTTTGTGTTACAGTTTATTGCAATACAAAATTTGTTGTTACAAAACCATGCTATAAGTGCTTTTGAAAAGGTACAACAATTAAATCTTGACCATCTTACTAAATTGAGTTATTGACCAAGGAGTTAAATGATGCAAAAGAGTTTCATAAGAAATGGGAAAGGAAGCCAAATTGCTTTGGACTTTCTTACAAGTCAGTCCCAAAAATCTGAAAACAATGTTGGACTTGGTTTAAAAAGCGACATTGTAGTCAACCGTGGATTTCGGAACCAAGAACCAAGAAAAAATTATTTTCGAAAAAGAAAATTTGTTGGCCTTCTTAAGTGTATTACTTGCTATTATTGTGGTAAGACCGGTCACGTATTTAATGGATGTCCGAAAAGGTTGAATGGCCTGAATAAGAACATCAAGGTTGCTAAAAAGGTGTGGATTTGCAAAGACATGATTAATGATGCGATTCACAAAAAGGAACACAAACTTGTTTGGGTTCCTAAACTAACTTCTTGACTTATTATAGGTATTAGTGAGAGGAAGCAATAATTGAAACTTGGATAGTGGATGCTCTCATCATATGACGGGAAATAAACACCAATTTCTTTCACTAAAAGCCTACAAAGATGACACTGTGACGTTTGGCGATAACAATAAAGGTGAAATCGGTGGCATTCGTAAGGTAGGTAAGTCAACGTCTCAATGTGTCGACAAAGTGTTGCTTGTCAAAAGTTTGAAGCACAATCTCCTAAATATTTCTCAAATGTGTGATAATGTTAATATTGTTGAATTTTGTACTTAGGTCAGGATGAGAGAGATTTTAGAGAGAGAAATTTCTCTAAAATTCTAATTAGGGATTCTTAATTAATTGCAATGGCAATAAATAAGAACCCTAGAGTTAATAGCCCTAAATCAAATTCAAATAGTAAAATTAATCATAATATTACAAATATTAATACAAAAACACAAAAACAGGTTGATCTTTCTTCAGTAGCTAGCTAGAGTAGAAGTAAATCAAATTCTCCGTCAACAGCTCGTAAAATTAATCTAAACTTTTCTCCGTTTGAATCTTCGGAATTGGATGTGATATTGGAAGATAGTGAACAGGAAGAGGAGGAACCTTTAGGAATTGATGCTGAACGGCCAGTACCAACTCTCAGGCTGACTGTTGATGATATTGCAGGTGAGATTGATTACTGGTCTTCGGCTGTTTATTGTTATATCTTAGGGGCGAACCCTCTGAGTAGTGTAGTTACTAGGTTTATTAAGCGAGTATGGCAGTCGTATGGTGTGGATAGGATTTCTTTTCTACCTAATGGGATTTTTCTGCTACGGTTTAAGACTAAAGCTAAACAAATGGAAGTGATTAATAATGGGCATCTCATTTTTGATAACAAACCTGTGATTGTGAAGGAATGGAGTTCTGATTCTGAACTGATTAAGCATAATGTGCAATTGGTTCTAATTTGGATGAAGTTGTATGGGTTGGATATCAAATTTTGGGGTACTGAGTGTCTCTGGAAGATTAGTGGATTGGTTGGAAAGATGGTAAGATGTTATGAGGCCACGAAGCATAGAATGTTCTTAGGTTATGCGAGAATTATGGTGGAAGTTAATATAGGTCATCAATTTCCCACTGAGTTGGAGTTTGTGGATGAATTGGGCAAAACTCAGAGAATAACTGTTGCTTATGATTGGCTACCTTTGAAATGTGATAAATGCAAGGGGATAGGACATACTGCGGTTGAGTGTAGAAAGGTGGAGGGAGCTCAGCCAAGGAGGGTATGGAAACCTAAGGCAATGACTCAATCAAAACCTGTTACACCAAAATCAAGCAATGCAAGGATTGTAGGCTCTCCTGTGGTAAGGACTACTCCAGTTGTTCAGAAGTCTGCTGCTGTAGTTGCCACACCTATGATTCAGACACCATTAGTGGCTCCTGTTCTGACTGGGGTGTCTCCTGCAATGGGGCAAACTGAGGGGGGACAATCTTTCCCAAGGAGGATCATTAGTAAAATGTTAAAGCATGACAATGGGGACCCCAGAATCTTCACTCCGAGAGGAATTACGTTCATGGATGCTTTAACATTGTCTGTGAAAAAAGCTAGAAGTGAGGGTATGAAGTTGGTGACTTCTGAGACTCATACTGACAATGGGTAGTATGGGTTTTTGGAATGTGCTTGGTCTGAATAGGTTAGTAAAACAAAAGGAAATAAGGTGGTTCTTACACCATAATAATATTAGGCTATTTGGGTTGTTGGAGACCAAAATAAAAGGCAGTAGGTGCAATAATGCTATAAATAACATTTGTGCAGATTGGTCCATATGCACAAATAATAGTTATCATATAGGAGGAAGAGTTTGGATTTTATGGGACCCTCAGTTTTATCAGGTATATATCTTAAAAATGTCTGCTTAATATATTCATTTCAAAGTTTTTGATACGGTGAAGAAATGTGGCTTTTGGCAAACTATGGTGTATGGTTTTAATGGAGGGCATGAGAGGGAACCTTTGTGGTATGGGTTGAGGGAGTTTGCTGCTTTGATTGATGGGCCTTGGATGGTTTGTGGGGACTTTAATAGTATTACTGAAGTTCATGACAGAATTGGTGGAGCTGAGGTCTCTTGGTCAGAGTTGGCTCCTATGAGAAACATGATTTCTGACTGTCATTTGCATGAGTTGAAAGTAACTGGGGCTTATTATGCCTGGAATAATAAGCATGAAGATGATAATAAAGTTTATAGTCGAATAGATAGAGTTCTTATTAATGATCAGTGGTTCCAACTTTTTCCTGAGGCAGTGGCTAATTTCCTTTCTGAAGGGCTTTATGATCATTGCCCGTGTATAGTGAAGCTTACCGAGTCATATATGAGGAGGAGAGCACCTTTTAAATATTTTAATATGTGGCCTCTCTCTGAGAAATATGACAGTATTGTTAGAAGAGGATGGGATAATGAGATATATGGCACTCCAATGTATATAGTGATGCAATAGTTGAAGAAATTGAAAAATGAATTCCATAATTTGAATAGGGAGCAATTCAGTGATATTGAGAACCTTACTCATATCACTGGTTTGGCTTTAACTCATTTGCAGCAGCAGCTCACTCATGATCCTCTGAACTAGGACCTGTGCCAAGGTGAGAGAGAGTGTGCTAAAGATTTGAGTAATTTGAATAAGGCTAGAAATGCTTATGTTGCTCAGAAAGCTAAAGAGGAATGGGTGAGAGATGGAGATGATAATACATCCTTTTTTCATTCCAGTATTAAGAGAAGGAGAATGAGGAATAGGGTGTATAAGGTGTATGATATAGAAGGTAAGGAGTGCTCTAAACCTGAGGATGTTAAAGCAGCTTTTGAAAATTATTACTCTAGGCTTTTGGGTACCTCAATCAATGTCGCTCATGTACACATGAGGGTAGTGAGGAATGGGAAGACCCTTACTGATACCCATAGGAAGCTCCTTACCGAGCCTGTGACTGATGATGAGATTAAGAGAGCAATGTTTTCCATTCCTGGTGATAAGGCACCAGGCCCTGATGGGTTCAGTAGCAAGTTCTTCAAAGATGCTTGGCATATTGTGGGTCTAGATGTGTGAAATGCTGTTAGAAATGCTTTCAGCTCTGGGAAGGTTCTGAAAGAGGTCAGTAACACCATCTTAACTCTTATCCCAATTCAAAGGTTGAGGTTCCTGACAATGTTCTGCAATTTCGTCTCATAGCTTGTTGCAACACAATATATAAATGCTTGGCCAAGGTAATATATAACAGATTGAGCCTCATTCTACATGATGTGATCAACCCTGCACAAGGAGCCTTCATCAAAGGTAGAGATATAGTGGGTAATATCCTTATTTGTCATGATCTCATCAAGCTTTAAAAGAAGAAAGTGTGCTCCCCTAGGATAATGATGAAGATTGATCTTCAGAAAGCTTATGACTCCATTGAGTGGAGTTTTTTACAGGAAATGTTGGTAGCCCTCAAGTTTCCTTCGAGCAGCATAGGACTTTTAATGGAATGTGTGTCTTCTCCGTCCTTATCTTTGGCTCTGAATGGTGAAGTCTTTGGGTTCTTTAAAGGCAAGAGAGGCCTTAGACAGGGGATCCTCTTTCCCCCTTGCTTTTCACTATATGTCTTGAGTATCTCAGTAGACTTTTAGGAGTGCTGGATAAGTTCCAGGGGTTCAAATACCACCCATTATGTGCCAGACTAAAACTCACTCACTTATGTTTTGTTGATGATCATTTGATGTTTAGTAGAGGTGATATACTTTCTGTTAGACTCCTATTGAGAGCTTTTGAGACCTTCACTGTAGCTTATGGCCTCAAGATGAACAATGGGAAGTCAAACATTTATAGCAATGGAGTGAGAAAAGAGATAATGAGGAGTATTGAGGAGGCTTATACTATGAAGAGAGAGGGTCTTCCTTTCAAATACTTGGGTATTAAAGTTGCACCAAAAAGATTGAGTATTTTCGATTGTCAACATTTGGTGGATAAGGTGACTGAAAGGATTAATAGGCTTGGGGCTAAGCAACTTTCGTATGCTGGCAGGGCTATCCTTATTAAGTCAGTGTTAAGTACTCTTCATAACTATTGGGCGAGAATTTTTATCCTTCCAAAAGCTGTCCTCAACAAAATTGAGCTTATCTGCAGGAATTTTCTTTGGCATGGTCAAGAAAGTAAAGAATCCCCTGCTTTGGTGGCTTGGAAGCATGTGTGTCAACCCAGGAGAAAAGGTGGATTAGGCTTCAAACATTTACAAAAATGGAATATTGCCTCAATTGGGAAATATGTCTGGTGGATTTAGCAGAAAACTGATCATTTATGGTTGAAGTGGGTTCATACTATATATATAAAGCATAGCCCTTGGAAC
>JAOWBH010117864.1:0-13959 GCA_028566215.1 Silene coronaria | reverse complement strand
ATGTAATACCATATAACGTGCCATTATAACACTGATCTTCCGCATCCTCTGAACAATCACGGCCTTATTTTACTCTCAGTCATCTCAAAAAGAAAATTGAAACTAATCTGACTCAAAATCAAATCTAAAACTTAATTTCACACCCAAATCAAATCCGACAAAGAAGGTATAATTTAACCAATTCTTATACTCCGTATAAGATAGTCTTTCACAAGCTTATTATAAATACAGTCCTTTTTTTCCTACCAACTTTTACCCACTAATTAGTGGTGTCCATTGGTCCGACGGATGAACCAAACTCTCTGGACTAAAGACCAAATAAGGGTTCAAAGGTGGATCGGGGACAAAGCCATATTAATATTGATTCGGTCCAATTTGGATTAGAAAAACGCATTGACCGGTCTGGACCAAATAGACTAAACATGATTGTCATCGACAAGGCGTAGTATATAAAATTAGAAATCAAGAAATTCGTAACGATCAAAATAAGCAACATTAACTTCTTACTAAGCAAAGTAGGAGATTTGTGAAATATAAGTTCGGTCTATGATCCGTTCCCTAGTCTATTCGATTTTGTTCAGGATCGGACCGAACACCAAAATATAGTTAATAGATGAACCATGAACCGGGCTAAATAAAATATGGCTGGTTTGGTCAGAACCAAATAGTCCGGTTCGATCTGCTCTTTGGTCTGGACCATGAGTGAACCCCTATCAGAGTATTAGTATTACCGTTTTAGACCATCTTTATGCAAAACCGCCTTAACCAAGACCAACTGGCAACTAGTCCTGTACACCTGACTCAGGTGACCTGAGTCATGTCCAACGTATGAAACAAATTAACCCAACAGTAACATATATCTCCTGATCTTCCTCAAAGCTCTCAACTTTACCTCTGTAAGTTTCTGTTAAATTGTATTTTTCAATTAATCTCGTTAATTTCTGATTTGGGGTTCTACTAAATTATTGAAAAATCGAAAAATTTCAGAGAAAAGATGACAATTGAAGCGCCAAAAAAGGGAGGGACTTGTTTTTATGATGGTAAGTATACATTTACCCTGTCAATTTACTCTTCAAATACTTGGGTATTTTAAAAGTTTCAATTTTTTTTATTTCTTTTTTGCAATTGGGCTGTATTAGATTTTTCAGGGATTAATTTGATCAGATTGTAGCAGTGCTAATTAAATTAATGTATTTGAAGCTGCTTGATACTGTGATTACTGATTAATGAGTGTTGAATTGTGCATTGCTCAGATTGTACTTCGTAATATTTACTCTCTCCGTCTCAATCATTTGTTTACCTTTTTATTCTCTGTAACGGGTATTTTAATCAAAGGTAAACAAATGAGCCGGACTAAAGGGAGTAATATTTATGTTTTGAAAGCTGCTTGTTGCAGTGTTAGAGTTGAGTATTAATTCTGATAAGGAGTCGGATTGCGAATTATTCGATGTGGGGTTGGAGTGTTTTTAGTGAGTGTTGATGGGTGATGTGAACATTGCTGTTGTTGGTTTAATTTAAGGTCCTTTTTCTGGATTGTGATTGATTTGTGGCTGTTCCCTTTAGTCTCTGTGGTGGTGTTAGCTTGGTTTTATGGAGTGTAAACTATCCACATTGGTTTTGAGGCTATTGGAAATGTGTGAGCTTTATGTGCGGATTAATGAAACTATGAAAGTATCGGGTTTTGCACTGTAGAATTGAGGATCTGATTGATACCATGCCCAAATTGAAAATGTGCTCTCTTTCGACAATCTACCGTATCAGTTGTAATTATTTTAATCGGAGCATGATTTTTAAAGTTAGCTAAAAGAAGCTGAAGAAGCATCGGAATTTTGTGCATGTCGATATGTTGTTTTCAAATGTATTGTAAGGATGATTATGTGACTTGTGTCCTTTTAATTTGGGTGATTTTTGGTTGATTAACAACTTGTGATTAACCCATGAGAATTTTGACAGCACTGTTTATTTATCTAGGATGGTGTCATTCCTAATGCTGGTACAAGAGCGACAGTCGACAGAATTCTCCATTGTGGCTGTCAAGAACTGTGAGAAAAATCCATTACATGGCACCAAATATTTACTGCTGTGGTGCAGGGACTGCTGCTGATACTGAAAGTCCGAAAATGTAACAGACTAACAAGTATTTCTTGCTGAGTTCACCTTTAGTTTTTCTTATCTTTTCGTCCCATATTTTTTTCTGAATGAATGTCCGTGAATATTGATTTACTTACATTCTCATGCCTGGTCAAGAGAGGAACCAACTACTTTGACATATATGGCACTACATTGATGCACTAGTACTACCTGTAGCTTTCCCTTTTAGGTGATTTATTTTGTTGCATCGTTAAAACTTAAAAAGTGAAATGAGGAAAAAAAATTATCTTGAGGAGGGATTGAATGACATAAATCCAGTCTAAGGAGCATACTTGGTTCGGGTGTGCATATAGCAGGGTTTGATCGTCCCATGTACCGTCTCCAAAGACTGCCCTACATCTCGGCTACTCGAACACTGGACCGCACACTGTTATTATATAATTTGAATGTAGAACTACTAACACCAACAATCTTAACCCACTGGCTCCCAGGAACACATGACTTATCTCTACTTTAGCATTTGCAACTAGTTGTAATCACATTATTGTTTGAATCTACATCCAAGCAAAGAGTAGTATTCTCTCCGAGCCTCGTCGAGAGATAGGGGTGACCCTGTCCCACATTGTTCCCGTCCCTAGGAAAAATATACTGAGCCTAATTGGTTGGTCTGACCCTTGTGCTTTTGTACAGAAATATGAGTTTTGTGGTTAGTGTCTTCCGGGGTGTGTAATTCCATAGATTAGATTCAGAGCATTTTCCAAGCTGTACTTCTATAGGTGATTTTCTTATGATGCAAAGACTTGTTGATGGATTAAATATGATCTTCTGTGGTGTTTTTATGCCTGATTTTCTTGGACCTGCATCTAAAAAATGCATGCAGTCATACGTCCTCACATTTTAATTACGGAGTCTCTGAACTTGAATTTATTTACTCTAGATTCTTTTTTATTTGTTTTTACTGTTGTGGTGCAGGGACTGCTGCTGATACTGAAAGTCCGAAAATGTAACAGACTAACAGGTATTTCTTGCTGAGTTCACCTTTAGTTTTTCTTATCTTTTCGCCCCATAATTATTTCTGAATGAATGTCTGTGAATATCGATTTACTTACATTCTCATGCCTGGTCAAGGGTTATACTCGTATTAGAGAATATTCGATAGTATAGAATACTCGGGAAGAATATCTATTTATGTTGAAGAAAATATTATGGGTTAGTGTTTAGACCAGAAAGCTAGTACGGAGTATATATCTTTAGTTATTTACCATTGTTATCACCGGAGTCCTAACTTCTAATGTTCTAATAAGTCGAAATTGCTTGAATTCCGACTCGTTTTTGACTTGATTAATTCTCGGGGCCCTTTTTCCGTCACAATCTAATTAACTTGATTTTTGAGCTATTCCATGACATAAAGAGAGGAACCAACTACTTTGACATAGATGGCACTACATTGATTCACTAGTACTACCCCTAGCTTTCCCTTTCAGGTGATTTATTTTTTTGCATCGTCAAAACTTAAAAAGTAAAATAAGGAAAAAAAAATTATCTTGAGGAGGGATTAAATGGCATAAATCCACTCTAAGGAACTTGAGTTCCGGACATCGGCCCAATCCGAATCAAGTACTCCATAGTACTCGTACATTCCAACACCCCTTGTTTCGAGTAATAGCTCCTAGCCAAAGTCCTTAAGGCCCAAACAGTTCAAGTATCTGTTGTCATTTACATTTATACCCCTCATATCGACCCCCACTCACTTACAAACAAAGGGTAACCTTGATCAAGCAAAAACCCTACCATTCTCATGTAGTTGTTCACAACCCCGGAGCATAGTTGTTTCGGGTGTGCATATAGCAGGGTTTGATCGTCCCGTGTACCGTCTCCAAAGACTGTCCTACATCTCAGCTGCTCGAGCACTGGACCGCGCACTGTTAGTATATAATTTGACAGTAGATCTACTAACACCAACAATCTTAACCCACTGGCTCCCAGGAACACATGACTTGTCTCTACTTAAGCATTTGCAACTAGTTGTTATCACATTATTGCTTGAATCTACATCCAAGCAAAGAGTAGTATTCTCTCCGAGCCTCGTCGAGAGATGGTGGTGACCCTGTCCCACATTGTTCCCGTCCCTAGGAAAAATATACTGAGCCTATTTGGTTGGTCTGACCCTTGTGCTTTTGTACAGAAATATGAGTCTTTTGTGGTTAGTGTCTTCCGGGGTGTGTAATTCCATAGATTAGATTCGGAGCATTTTCCAAGCCGTACTTCTATAAGTGATTTTCTTATGATGCAAAGACTTGTTGATGGATTAAATATGATCTTCCGTGGTGTTTTTATGCCTGATTTTCTTGGTCCTGCATCTCAAAAATGCATGCTGTCATACTTTCTCACTTTTTAATTACAGAGTATCTGAACTCGAATTTATTTGCTCAAGATTCTTTTTTATTTGATTTTCTAGATGATTTGAAGTATAATTGGGTGATGAATTGCATAGTTCTCATACAGTTCACATCACATCACCTTGAGTATCGAAAATACGTTCCAACTTTTATAAAAGAACCACGTCTGGCACCCAAACAGTCACCTGTAACATGATTTTGAGCTATCTAAATTTCTCATTCAAAGATTATTATATGAGAGGAACCAACTATTCCCGTCCGGAAATAACCTGGTAATAACCCGAACCCGAAGACCACCCGACCCAAAAATAGGTGTTAATCTGACCTGTAACCTCGTATAAACCCGATTACAAACTTGTAATTTACAAACCCGAAATGGACCTGACCCGTATTTTACCCAAACTCGAAATGACTGAACCTGTAAGGCTGTAACCCGCCGTCCTGTCCCGTTTGATAGGTTTTAATGCTACTACTTCTGGCTTTGCATATTAGGTGGTAGTTTTGTTGCATCATCAAAAGTGAAGCGTGTCCATAATATTTCCTTGACGCGGGGATTGAATGGCAGAAATCCTCTCTAAGAAGCTTGAGTTCCGGACATCCGCCCAATCCGAATCAAGTACTCCATAATACTCCTCCATTCCAACCACCCCTTGTTTCAAGTAATAGCTCCCAGCCAAAGTCCATATTGCCCAATCCAAGTCATGTTCAGCTACCCATGTTAGGAAACAATTCAAGTATTTATTGTGATTTACATTTGTACCCCTCAAATCCAACCCCCACTCACTTACAAACAAAGGGTAACCTTGATCAATTAAAAACCCTGCATTTCTCATGTAGTTGTTTACCACTCGGGTGCATACTTGGTTCGGGTCTCCATTATTCCAGTCCGTCCCGCCTGTGAAGGAAAACCAGTGCACCTCGAAAACCAGTTTGCTTGTGAAGCTTAGAGTTACAGGTTTGTTACGTAGGAAAGAGAGGTCTGTGTCATACTTTAGGCCTGAGAGTATAACTAAGACATTTGGGTTTGCACTGTGAACTGCTTCTGCTCCTTTTTGCATGTACCTTTGTTTTTGTCAAAATAGAACATAGTTAGACAGCAAATTGACCCGACCCGACCCGAATGACCGTGACCCGACGTTATATGTTTTTTTTTTTTTTTTGATAAATATGAAAAAGCATAAATATATGACTAATATTCTATTTACCTATACCAATCATTAACATTTGATTTAGGTCCCCGGAGTTCATTCCTTATGCTCAACCCAACCACATTAGGGTTGTCCTTGAAAAGTGAGGCCATTTTTGTCAAGCCTTGGATCCAAAGGTCAGGGTCGAAGTACGTGTCACCAAAGAAGGCACTGCCGTCGGTTCCACTGCAACACCACCCTGGTTTGCTTATGTGATTGTCCAAGATTACCATCACATTGTTGCCTGATAAGCATTTCACCACTGCCTGCAAATTACGTAAGCTCTCTTATAGTCTTATTTATGACGATTTGATTAGACCAATCTTGCGATGAATATTGCATCGAGAACATATTAATCAACGTAATCTTTAGAAACCCATTAACCGATGTTGCTTACATTACAACAAAAGATAAACGAAAAACCTCCCTAAAATACTTGTGATCAACTGCGAAGTTTAGAACTAGCCAAAAAACTAAAAATTGATTGTGTTGCTCGTTTTTGCAATTGAAAGAAAAGAATTAGCGATAAAAAAATATACTTCCTTTGTTTCATTGAATTGTTTAGTTTTTCAAAATATGTGAGAAGAATTTTTGAAAAACGTAACCAACTCAATGGAAGTATCCGAGTATGGAACAGATGAATATTTAATTTGTTTAATGACCAAAACTCTACAAGGAATAAAATTAAGGGAAAATGCACATAATGCCCTTGAGGTTTGACATGTTGCCCGAAATACCCAATTTTTCGATTCGGAAAACTTTGAGAGGTCATAACTCGTGTTTACGAGCTCAGAAAGTTAAGATTTTTTTTTTTCAAATTGATCATCTTTCTGAGAACTACGACTTGAAAAAAAATTGTCGAGTCTCGAACTCTTGACCAATCGATATGGTCACTCAAAGTTTGTTCGTTCAAAAAAACTTTGACGTGCAAAATCTCCTAGTCACGAGATTCAAATACGACAATTTTTTTTTCAAATCGTAGTTCTCGGAAAGATGATCGATTTGAAAAAAAAAAAATATCACTTTCTTAACTCGCAAACACGAGTTATAGTTATGACCTCTTAAACTTTTCCGGAACAAAAAATTGTTCATTTCGGGCAAAATATCAAACCTCAAGGGCACCGCGTGCATTATCCAGTAAAATTAATGCAAAATCAAACAAATTACCTTGAAAGCAGTAATAAGTGAAAAATCAAGGAAGGAGGGATTATTAACTTGAAACCCATAAATATCATCAGTAAGTCGAGCATTAAGAAAAGACTGTCTCACAGTTAAAGAAGCCAAAGAATCATTAGTAACTAAAAAAGTAGGCCAGGTTAATCTAACACAGTTAAATCCCATTTTCAATATTTTTTTTGAAATAAAATCAACTGGTTGCTTGCTCAGGCCTTCAGCCACCACTAAGTCAAGGTGGGATGCCCAGTTAACGCACGCAAGTTTCACGCGCTGACCCTCCTTGTTGACTATCCACCTGGATTGTGTCGATAAAGGAAGCGAGTGTGACATACCGCGGCTAAGAATGGGTAGGGTAAACAAGGGTAGCAACATTTTGAAGATCATGAGTATTTTTGCCATGTTAGGTTATGTTTTGTTTTGTTTGGTTTGGTTTGGTTTCTGCTCTCTTTTTTCAAGATGAATTTATATAGTACAGTAAGGGGGGTTGATATTTTGGGATTTGTTTATCGGAGACTTACTGTTTGGGTTAAAACTCCGACCGTAAGAGTATGCAACAGCGGAGAGCACGTCGATCATATCTATCTAGCTGGTTCTTGCTGTCGTCAAAGAGTAATGGAAACACGTTGTGCAATATCTCCGCTTCACCAACTATTCAATCCTTATATTTGTGAAGCATATATTATACTTCATATACGGAGTATTATATATCACGACTTTGGTGATACGGAGTATTATATAACAAATCCGACCGGTGACCATTCTCCTGGATTTAATGTTACATTAATATATGTCAGATCTTGGAACTCCAATTATCAGTTTAAGCTTTTTGATTTGAAGTCCCGTGTTCAAGTCTCACCTCCCTCATTTTCCATCAGCTTAAGCTAGCTTTTGGTTGAGATGGTTTTTCCCAATATAATTGCGAAAATATTACTCCTGATGTTAGGGTAATACTATCTTCAAAGCGTCTTGCTTGTGACGGGCTATTTCCATCACAAACTTGTAACCTCTCACAAAAGGGAGAGAGGGGACAAGATGGGCACCCCCATGTGCTTCCCACTCACCCTTACATGGGTATTTTGTGAGAGAAAACGGTATCCGTAACTCACTTGTGACGGATACCTTCCGTCACAAATGAGAATTGGTGTACTATCTTTTGTGGACTTTTTATACCTGCTTTTCTTAGTACTGTGTCTCAATAATGCATGCTGTCATTTTGAACTCACATTTTTTTGAAGGCAAAAATGAAGGCAAAAAAAAAAAAAATGATTATCTGGAGTTGGATTTATTTGCTCAAGATTATTGGGTGATGCCCTCAATTGCATAATTCTCATACCAATTAGTCTTGCTTGTGACGGGTCGCAGTTCAGATAACTTAATTATCGAAATAGATATATTAGTTTATTTTAAGCAAAAACATGATTCAATAAAGGGCAGGTCTGAGGTCTGACCCTCCAAGATAATATAACAAACCGTCTATTATTGATGAAATCGATTACATTAATATTCTTTCGATATTATACATAAATAAATATAAATATAAATATTTTCCTAATATTCTAGTCTAATATTTAAAATTGAACCGTCATGGTTTCAATTCCTACTTTGAGATAGATAGCATTGCATTGATACACTGGCACTACCCCAAGCTTTTTTGGGTATGATGTTTACCGTGATGCGGGGATTGAATAGGAGTAATCTTCTCTAAGAAGCTTGAATTCCGGACACTCGCCCAATCGTAATCAATTATTCCGTAATACTCCTCCATTCCGACCACCCCTTCTCTATAATAATCTTCTCTAAGAAGCTTGAGCTCCTAACCAAAGTCCATAATGCCCAATCGAAATCATGTTTACTTGCCCATTTCAAAAAACAAAGGGTGGCCTTGTTTAGGCAAAAATCCAATCATTCTCGTGTAGTTGCTTACGGCCTGATGACATACTTTCTTCGGGTACCCGTCTTTCCAGGCCGACTCGCTCGAATTTTCACGTCAATTTGACCGCTTCTACTGAATTTATTATTACATCAATTTGACAGAGTTCATTGAATTTACATTAATTTTTACGTCAATTTGACCGCGTTTATTGTATTTACATCAATTTGATAGTGTTTATCGTATACTCAATACATTAAATTTTACGTCAATTTGACAGTGATTATGTGTGTTTATATCAGTTTAACAGTGTTTATGTGTATTTACATCAATTTGACTATGTTTATCGTATTTACATGAATTTCACCGTGCTTATTTTATTTATTTACATCAATTTGACAGTGTTTATGGGTACTTACACAAGTTTTTACATCCACATACCATATTACAATGTACTATACAGTATACACACCGTCTTTAAAGACGGTCCTACATGTCGGATACTCGAGCACTGGACCCCAAACTGTTATTATATAATTTAACAGTAGAACTACTAACATCAACAATTTTAAACCACTGGCTCCCAGGATCACAGGACTTATCTCTACTTAAGCATTTGCATCTAGTTGTAATCACATTATTACTTGAATCGACATCCAAGCAGAGACTAGTATTCCCACCAAGCCACGTCGAAAGATGGAGGTTCGAGTCTGAAACCGTGTTCCACCTTGTTCCTGTCCCTAGGCAATAGATACTGAGCTTAATTGGTTGGTTTGGCCCTTGCGCTTTTATACAGAAATATGAGCCTTTTATGGTTAGTGTCTTCTGGGGTGTGTAACTCCATAGATTAGATTCTGAGCATTTTTCGAGCTGTACTTCTATCAGTGATTTTCTTATGATGCAGAGACCTGTTGATGGATGAAATATCATCTTCTGTCGGCTTTTTATGCCTGATTTTCTCGGTCCTGCATCTCAAAAATGCATGCTGTCATTTTATTTGCACTCTGTTCCATTATTTAAACTTTGAAGTTGTATTTATCTGCTCACGATTTGTTCTCTTTTAAAATTTTCAGGTGTTTTGGAGTATTTCTCAATTGTGTAGTTCTGATACAGTTCACATGACCTTTATATGCCAAAAACAAGTTTCAATTTTCATATAAAAGCCGAGCCTGACACTCGAAGTTTCCAACAGTCACCTGTTTCAGATTCTGCTGTCCAATGTAAGTAACATAATTTTTGAACTATCTAACTGTCTCATTCAAAGACTAGTTTACATTGCATTGATTTAATGGCACTACCGCGAACTTTGCATATTAGGCGGTCAGTGTTTTTGCATCATCAAACGTGAAGTGTCGAGATAATCTTTACCTTGACGCGGGGATTGAATTGCAGAAATCCTCTCTAAGAAGCTTGGATTCCGGACACTAGCCCAATCTGAATCAAGTATTCCATAATACTCGATCATCCTGACAACCCCTTCTCTATAATAATAACTCCCAACCAAAGACCATAATGCCCAATCCAAGTCATGTTCAGCTACCCATGTTAGAAAACAGTTCAAATATCGATTGTCATTTACATTTGTACCCCTTAAATCTATCCCCCACTCACTTACAAACAAAGGGTAACCTTGGTCAAGCAAAAACCCTGCCATTCTCATGTAGTTGTTTACCACCCGGGCACATACTTGGTTCGGTTCTCCGTCTTTCCAGGCTGACCCGTCTGAGAAGGCATACCAGTGCACCTCAAAAACCAGTTTATCTTTGAAGCTTAGACTCACTGGTTTGTTGTGTAGGAAGGAGAGGTCTTTGTCGAAGTTTAGGCCTGAGAGTATGACCAAGACATTCGGGTTTGCGCTGTGAACCGCTTCTGCTCCTTTTTGCATGTACCTTTATTTTTGTCCACATTGTAGATAGTTAGCCATGAACATTAAACTAACCAGCAAGTCCCCTGAAGATGGGACATTCCACATAAACTAAGACGGAGAAAATGTGACCATTTTTTTTTTTAATAAAAAGTTACAAGAACATTTTTCTAATAAAATGTGAACAATTTTATCTGTAACTTTAGCACTGCAACAATTTTCCGAACCTATGTTACTCCAACTGATCAAATGCAAGGGTTGTACACTAATCTGGACTCGGGACTCAGGTCTCAGGGTACTGATAATGACGGATATGTTACTCCGACTGATCAAATGCAAGGGTTGTACACTAGTCTGGAGTCGGGACTCGGGTCTCAAGGTACTGATAATGAACACTAGTCTGGAGTCGGGACTCGGGTCTCAAGGTACTGATAATGACGGATATGTTACTCTGACTGATCAAATGCAAAGGTTGTACACTAGTCTGGACTCGGGACTCAGGTCTCAGGGTACTGATAATGACGGATATGTTACTCCGACTGATCAAATGCAGGGGTTGTACACTAGTCTGGAGTCGGGACTCAGGTCTCAAGGTACTGATAATGACGGATATGTTACTCTGACTGATCAAATGCAAAGGTTGTACACTAGTCTGGACTCAAGACTCGGGTCTCAAGGTACTGATAATGACGGATATGTTACTCTGATCAAATGCAAAGGTTGTACACTAGTCTGGACTCGGGTCCCCTGATAATGACGGATATGTTACTCTGACTGATCAAATGCAAGGGCTGTACACTAGTCTGGACTCAGGACTCGGGTTTCAGGGTACTGATAATGACGGATATGTTACTCCGACTGATCCAATGCAATGGTTGTACACTAGTCTGGAGGCTGGACTCGGGTCGCTGGGTACTGATAATGACGGATATGTAAACATGAGAAGCACAAATTTTGTACCTGTACCAATCATCAGCATTTTCTTTAGGTCCCCTGAGTTCATTCCTTAAGCTCATCCCAATTACATTAGGGTTGTCCTTGGAAAGTGTAGCCATTTTAGTCAAGCCTTGGATCCAAAGGTTAGGGTCGAATAACGTGTCACCGAAGAAGCCATTGCCGTCGGTTCTACTACAACACCACCCTGGTTTGGTTATGTGATTGTCCAATATTACCATCACATTGTTTTCTGATAAACTTGTCACAACTGCCTGCAAATCACATAAATCTCTTTGTAAGTATTACTCGACTTAAGTTTAAGACGGGTATACAGATCGCAAATAAGAATTTGTTATTTGTAAAAGGAGTAATGTAAGTTTGGTAAGAGTTAGTGAATCCGTGCAATAATTGAACAACATTTCACCAATCTATTAACTTTATTTTATGTGAGTTGATATTGGAATTGACTTATGTCCTCTAATTAGTGTGAAAATCAAGTTTAGCATGTTACCCTATAAATGTAAGCAAATTCTCATTTGTGACGGACAATATCCGTTACAAATTTGTTGTGACGGGTTAAATAAAATCTACATAGAAAGATTAAGACAAGTCATTTGTGATTTTCCTATGTATTTCACTTTTTGTCCTATCTATCTATGTGGGTGATACTTAACCCGTCACAAGCTTATGACGAATATATCCGTCACAAATACCGATGAATGTAAGGACCCAATTCATTAATGATTTATTTCTTTCATAAAATAGCTCACACACTAGTACACTAATTTGTGGGTACATATAGTCATTCATTAATTAAGCCTATAAAATTTCAATAACTATTGCTTGAGACGGTGAACTTAAGACGGATAGTGTCCGTTTTAAATGAGAATTTGAGATAAAGTTTAGATATAGGGTTCGAGATGACATTTACGTAATTGTGTCTGAATTACTTGCAATAAGGCCATATTATATTATTCAATTTGTGACGGATAGTGTTCGTCTTAAATTCTCATTTGTGACGGAAAAAAATCCGTATTAGCATTTATGCTTACTCCTACCACTTAACAACCCAAATCAATGCGAAAATAGTCTGCAATGTGAAGTACTACCAACATTGGAAATCACCATAACAAGCCAATTAATGCAGAAATAATCTAAATTATCAAAAAAAAAATAACCACATATTGTAAATGACGGCTTTTTACAGCATATACAACGACCTTATAATAATTTACGTAAGAACAAGGAGTTATATATCAGGATTCAGGCACATTGCACAATGTTACAGTGATTATAAAGACGGTACCGAAGATATGTTAGTCGAGTGGTTAAGAAGGTGGCATAGCAGACATTAGGTCTCAGGTTCGACTCCCCCACATCCCTTATATTGTAATTCAGTAGTCTTGCAGCTCATTTGACACCAAAAATATAAAGACGGTATCGAGAATGTGTTAACTTAGTGGTTAATTAAGATGGTGGTGTAGCAGACAGCCAGACATTAGGTTTCAGGTTCGACTCCCCTTATCCCTTGTATTGTAATGCCCTGCACTGGCCTTGCGACTCATTTGACACCAGAAATATAAAGACGATAAATTAATACTATTATTAAACAAATTACCTGAAATGAAGTAATAAGTGAAAGATCAAGAAATGAAGGATTATTAGCTTGAAACCCAGAAATATCATCAGTAAGTCCAGCATTAAGAAAAGATTGTCTTACAGTTAAAGAACCCAAAGAATTATTAGTAACTAAATATATTGGCCAAGTTAATCTAACACAATTAAATCCCATTTCCAATATTTTATTAGCAATAAAATCAATTGGTTGTTTGCTTAATCCTTCAGTCACCACTAAGTCGAGGTGAGAAACCCAGTTAACGCACGCAAGTTTTACTCGTTCGCCTTCCTTGTCGACTATCCATCGCGATTGTGTCGATAATGGAAGTGCCTGTGAAATACTCTGGCTGAGAATTAGTAGGGAAAAAATGGGTAGTAACAAATGCATGATCATGAGTTTTTTTGTTATTTTTTTCGGTTTTATGTTTTACGCTAATTCTCCTATGAGACGGTTTATGATTTTTTTTTTTGGGAATGAATATATAGGGAATAATAAGTTGTGGGGTTTTTATTTATTTGAAAGGCAAGAAATAATAGGCATTGCATAAGGCAGTTTTATAGGTGAGTAAAGAGTGTGGAAGTACCCTCTTTTGAAGTGTTGTTGCTGTCAATAATTTTTGTTTCAACGGTTTGAAATAAGATGAATTAAATGTCACTAATTTTTTAATAGAATGTAACAATTTAATGCCAAAATATTGAAAGTAAAATTGTCACTTTTTACCCTGAAAATGAAGGTAACACTTTATCGTAGAATGGTTATATTTAGTCCGTCTTACTTTAGACGAAAAATAGCCCGTTTGAAATAAGAATTTGCGGTTA
>JAOWBH010117753.1:0-13960 GCA_028566215.1 Silene coronaria | reverse complement strand
TTAGATTATATTAATATACTATTATTATTATAAATAATATTATTATAATATTTAATCTTATTATTATTATTGGTATTATTATTATTATTATTATTATTATTATTGTATAATATTATTGTTGTTGTTATTATTACAATGTTTTTTTTATTATTTCAGTTCAGTTCAGTTCAGTTCATTTCAGATCAATTCAGTTCAGTTCAGCTCCATTCAGTTCAGTTCAGTCCAGTTCAGCTCCATTCAGTTCAGTTCAGTTCAGTTTAGAAAGTTTCAGTCCAAAAGAACAGGGCCTAAAAACACGTTAAAATTATTGTTAAAGATATACTCTCTTCTATACTCTATATTCTTCCCTTTTTTCTTAAACGGATTATTCAGACTTTCTAAATATGAGTGAAATTATTAGGTCAAATTTGTTACATTGATTTATCAAAACATTTAAATTTATTCCAAGGTATATTTAATATAACTCCGAATATATGGACGCACTTGAGAGCTGAGAGCGCATTGCGCAAGTATATCGGCATAATAACCAATGTATTACCCTTGCTTTTAATTCAACTTTATTACAAATACAATGCAAGTAAATTATAATTGAGGTAGGTTACTGAGTTAAGTCATTTTATATGAGCTTTTTTTACACCATTCTTGTATTGTACAAGTAAGTTGGCAACAGCTAGAACCAGTCATTTTTACTACTAGACTAGAAAGAGTTAAGTTTAGCTACCTTTGTTCCTATAAGAAGGCCTTAACATTGGCCATACTAATCATTCATTCATTCAAGCTAGTTCAGTGAGTCTGATCTCTCAAAATATGAGGGCCTCTTCACTTTCTATTCTCCTCATTTTCCTTGTGCATCTTAGCACTTTCCTCACTTCCCTGGCATGCCCTTATTGCCCTTACCTTCCTCCTCCTAAACCACCTAAACCCTCTTGTGCTCCTCCTCACCCTCACCCTCACAAACCCCCTGCCGTCAAACCACCTCATGTCGGTCCACCCTACACCCCTAAACCACCCTACACTCCTAAACCACCCCATGTTGGCCCACCCTACACTCCTAAACCACCTCATGTCGGTCCACCTTATACTCCTAAACCACCCCATGTTGGACCACCTTATACTCCTAAGCCACCCCATGTAGGCCCACCCTACACTCCTAAGCCACCCCATGTTGGACCACCCTACACTCCCAAACCACCCCATGTTGGCCCACCCTACACTCCCAAGCCACCTCATGTTGGCCCTCCCTACACTCCCAAACCACCACATGTTGGACCACCCTACACTCCAAAACCACCTCATGTCGGCCCACCCTACACTCCAAAACCACCCCATGTCGGCCCGCCATACACTCCAAAACCACCACATGTTGGACCACCCTACACTCCCAAACCACCACATGTTGGACCACCCTACACTCCAAAACCACCTCATGTCGGCCCGCCATACACTCCAAAACCACCACATGTTGGACCACCCTATACTCCTAAACCACCACATGTTAGCCCACCCTACACTCCTAAACCGCCTCGTGTCAGCCCGCCATACACTCCAAAACCACCACATGTTAGCCCACCTTACACACCAACACCACCTATAAGCCCACCCTACACTCCTACACCTCCTGAAGTGAGCCCACCCTACACACCAACTCCTCCTGAAGTGAGCCCACCCTATACTCCTACACCCCCTGAAGTGAGCCCACCATACACACCACCCTACACTCCTACACCTCCTGAAGTAAGCCCACCCTACACACCAACTCCCCCAGAAGTGAGCCCACCCTACACTCCTACACCCCCAGAAATAACTCCACCAACACCGCCATCCGAAACCCCACCATACACACCACCAGAAACCCCATGTCCACCACCAACACCACCATCCCAACCAACATGCCCTATTGACACGTTGAAGCTAGGTGGATGTGTAGACATACTAGGTGGACTGATCCACATAGGCATAGGAGGTGGTGCAAAAGATGCATGTTGCCCTGTGTTAGGTGGACTAGTAGGGTTAGATGCTGCTGTATGTCTATGTACCACCATTAAAGCTAAGCTTTTGGACATTTCAATTGTTCTTCCAATTGCACTTCAAGTTTTGCTTGATTGTGGCAAAACTCCTCCTGATGGATTCCAATGTCCCTCTTATTAATTTGTTAATTTGCATGCTTTTATTTTATTTTATTTCATGTTATTTTTATTATTGTCATGTTTTTTACTTGATTTTACGTACGAAATAGTACGTAATTATTGTACGTCTTTGTCTGACTTTAATTACGTCAAACTTTATTATTGTATAATAAGAGAGATTATGAGGTCTTGCAAGACTTTTGTTTGGATCAATTCCACGTACGAAATAGTATATTATCGATATTTTTGTTAAATTGGAATCATAATTTCA
The DNA here is from genome assembly GCA_028566215.1 of Silene coronaria. Taxonomy (NCBI): domain Eukaryota; kingdom Viridiplantae; phylum Streptophyta; class Magnoliopsida; order Caryophyllales; family Caryophyllaceae; genus Silene; species Silene coronaria. The sequence continues at coordinate 11,563 of JAOWBH010117753.1, read as the reverse complement.
TCATTTGCGTGATTCATAACAGCGCGATCGTTATAATTCTTTTAATGTGGAACCATAACACCACCCTATAACTTGAATGTACTTTTCATACGAATTATATGAGGAATACATATTATTAAGAGAGATAATAAATCAAAATGTAATCGATCAAGATGTTAATTATTTAACATGCACCGTGGATGCATGATAATAAAAATACAAACTATAGGTTGTATGATAATAAAAAGACAAACTAATAATAATATGCAGATAACAATGATTATATTAATATTTTGAATTTTTCAAAATAAATATATGTCAAATTAACACTAATACTCCGTATATTTTATGATTAGTTTGCACTCGAAGTATTCTAGAACAACTTAATATAACCCGATCGTAGTCACGTTATGGATTTCTTAATAGAGGAAAATGTTTTATATAAGGATTAAGGAGCATATATATCATACTCTACATGAGTGTGGAGACGAAATTTGATATAATAAATTAATACATTTGTTAGGGTGCAAACTCATGTCCCACATCGGTAGAATAAAGATGGAAGTTCATCTTTATAAATGCCTACAAAATATATTAGTACGAGGCCTTTTGGAATGTGCCCAAGAGTAAATTCGTGAGGGCTTGACCCACAGCGGACAATATCGTACTAATATAAATTGTGGACACAGATGCAGTAAGGGTCCAACACCGAGATATTCACGCTTCCGCACACAACAACATCTATCAAGAAGCCTAGACATGCTCTCCTTACATTACCAAGGAATATTACGGTAAATGAGAAGGGATTGTGAGAGATTTCTTTAAAAAGATCGGTACAAGTAAGACTCAATGAAAAGTGAATTACCTTTGCTCGAATATGTAGCTCATGAAGTACAAGGATGTTTATGATACCAACGAGTTTTAAATCTAAGTCATAACTAATAAATATCAACTCGTACAAACAATTTAACCAGTCAAGCTAGCAGCTTTCATCTGTTTCATATTGGGACTCTATCAATAAATAGAGCTCCCATCCATATACTATGGAGTATTATGTTACTTATAAGTGTGTCAAATTAAATGAACAATTGATTTGATTTATTACCTAAAAAATCAAGAGAGACTCTCATCATTTTCACTTGATTATGTTTGTATGTATCCATCCATGTTCCAGCTTATGACACAGTGGATTGACATGATTTTACTGATGTGATAAATTCATAGCAATAAATAATGCAAGGAAGAATCTCATGTAATAAGAAAGTAGCTTTTGGTCAAGATGCCTATATATTATGGGCATCTTGTTTTGACATGTGAATTAGGGCAACTTGAATTGTTTTCACGTGCATGTGAAAATCAGATGCACGTTACATATTAACCATGTTTGATTGAATAGACATAGGCACATAGTTACCAAATTAAAGCTTACTTTGCTTTGTCTCTGCCAAGACATGTCGTCCCTTCGTAATCATCGGATCGGAATGGATGACTGATTGTAATTTGTAATTTTGATGTTTTGTGATACGTCTCATACTCTCATTTCGGTACTGGATGCTTTCTACTTTCTCTACCCCTACCATTTCGATCATGGAGTAGTATCACTTACTTATGAAACATTCGACATCCATGATCCATCATTCACTCAGTAGAATTTGCAGTTTGGAGGGCAAAAAATTTCAACTGGGATGAACAAGTAATGACACAACATAAAATCGAAATAATTCGGAAAACTTGCGAATTTTCGAATTTGTGATGAATTTTAGCACAAGCTTGGACAAATTGTCCAAGTATCCATTTTTTCCAACCATGGTAATTAATTAATATGGCTTTCAAATAAAGTTCCCCACTGAGTTATGTCCTTTCCCTGCCCCCATCAAGAAACAAAAAATGACCTAGCAATGTCGCATGGAGGTTAAAGGCCTAGAAAACTTAGTGGAGGTTCAAACCGATTGATCGATGTGCAAGAATCAGCAGATAAGTTGTGGTTAGGGGTGAAATGCCACTGAAACCCACAACTAGCTGCTTCTCCCGCCTCCTTTCAATTGAAAAGCCAACTAGCTGAGCGGGATTAAGACTCTGATTTCTGCAACTTTAGCCGAGGCTGTTGTTTACCGAGGGTTCGAATCCCTCTCTTCCCACATCTCGAGGGAAGGAAGAGGCTGGGTTAACGAAAAACTCCTCATAGAAACTGTCTTACCTGAGAATGTTCCCAAAAATGCCTGCCCCCATTGACCCATTTTGTCGATTTCCATAGCGGCGAGTGAAATGGGAGATTGGGAGCCGCCAGAAAGTCACAACAAGGCGAGCCATTTATCATTACAAGGTGTGAATTGGAAGTGCAGAATCCGATACCAACTGGTATCATCCCCCCAAATCAAGGACTTGGGTCTCTGATCTTTCTTGGACGGGGCATCAAGTACACGTACACGAATCCGCAATTATTTCATCAATTTTTCCATGAGGAGTGGTTTAAATAAAACCACAATTTTAAACCTGGCTAGTGTATCAATGTCGTTATCTCACTCAACACAAGCATATACCATATCATATACGGAGTAGTATCATATATCGCCATCAAATTCATAGATGTTTCGACAATTTCACATGATGTGTATCATGTATGGTTGTGTCCAGGTGAGGGCCCTCTAGCTTACCCTGTCTGAGCCCATCAAAAAGTTAAATAAGTCAAATTTTGTCTATCTAGACCGGACTCGGGCAAAACTTGAGGGAGCCCAACTCCTCACATGGGATGTCTTGGGCCAGGGTGGCAGCCCTGCCTGATCGCCACTGGCCCTGCCTGATGTCCAGCTCTAATTACTCTGGAAACGATAATCTAGGTTTTTTTTTCAAACTTTGGAACGAAGTCGTTCATTTGCTGAATAACTTTGCTTTAAGCCATTGTGCATCGTATCACACAAATGACTTAAGTGAGTTTAAGAACGACCAGTCGACCACTGCCTATTCATCAACAACTCTGCAAGGACTACAACAAAAGAATATCAATGGCAAATTGGCAATGTGGTCAAACAAGCCTGAGAAGTAGTGTGGATTTTAATTTCCTCAGAAGTCTTATTGATCTAAATGTCAGGATGACATGAAACAATTAATGACACCGTTACAGGTACCAAAAGACCTCATAAACATGTGGTTTACAAGCTACTCTACAAAGCCATCGATGAACAATGGACTGCGATCCCTGACAATGGGAAAGACATGGTGAGAAAGGAGGGGTTTAAAAAAAAAGGGGAAATCCCTAATTGAGAAATAACTGTTCTTTTTCCTCAAATCTGCCGTTAATAGTCGACGTACCTATTTCTCCTGCTTCTCACGGGAAACCTGAAACAATCCAAGTGAGTTCGTTCATTGGTTCACTCCTCGGAACTGGCCCTTGAAACTAAGCATATAGCATGAGAGGCGCCCACGGCAACAGAAAGAACATGATGGGGCCCCAAGCCATCATCTTCCGTCAAAAAGTTCACTTGAATAGGAGAAGTTTGTCTCTCTGGCAGCCCAGGTACCCCTAGTTGTGAATCTTTGGCATTTCCCCACATGTATAGTTTCCCTGTATCTGTTTGAAGATGCATATTTTTAAGCCCACTAGCATAGCTTACATGGAAAATGTAACACAAGTCTGGACCTTAGTTTGAGAAGGTGTCAGGCGTAGTGAGGCGATGGATCCCAAGGTAATGAGGTGCAAAGCGAAGGCGCACACATTTTGGAAACAAGGCATGCTGATTTTTCAAAGGTCAACATTCATATTTTACAATCAAATTTTGTGCGCGAGTAATCCCTTTTTTGTTTAAAGAGGGCTAACGTGTATTTACAAGTGAGAATTAAGGATAAGGGGGAGCAAAGAAGGGTAAAACAGAAGAATTTGGAAGAAAAAATATGGAATTGCATGGTAATGCGCCTCAAGTGCACCTTGGTGCACCTCACTAGTTGTGCTTCGTACGCCTTTTGTATTCCATGCGCCTCAAGCAATCTGATGCGATTTGGTTGGCGCCTAGGTGCTTCTCATGCGCGTTTTTTTAAACTAAGGTCTTGGCCTTTGTAGATGCCATTTGCAAAGAGATTAGACAGCAACCATGGCCGATCCATCTCCACAGCAATAATACATGGCGAATTCTAGCTATTTGAAACTCCCTCTGTTCTAATAGGTTTAAAACATTACTTTTCGAACAGAGTTTCAAGAAGAATAAACTGCATAGCAAGCGGGGTTATGACATTGTGAGCCATTCTGGAAAGTATATTAGGACCCAAAAAATAGCAAAACATTGTGGGGCTATGGGTCATTTCGGGCATTGGTTATTTCAGATTAAAAAGAAGGCCTAAAGAAGATATGCATACAAACATGTCGAAATGGCCTAAAAGAGGAAATGTATACAACATGCATCATGGAATGGTGATTACCAACATAAGCAGATAATATGTCAAAACAAACATTACCAGTTACAGCAGCTGAAGAAGAACCTCCGCAAGCAATTGAGACAATACGTTCCTCAGCTAACGCCTCGATCATTGTAGGCACCTTCTGACTTTGAATAGAAGAATGACCCAACTGACCATGGCCACCATGTCCCCATGAAAGCACCTTACCATCATCTGTAACAAGACGAGTTCAGACGTCAAGCAGTAAGCAAAGATGCTAGGAGTACATAAGAACCACATCTGGCTTGTAAAACAGCAAGATTCTTGAACCTACCGGTCAGAGCAAGTGCATGATACCCACCACAAGCAATTTGGAGTACACACACATTTTCGAGACTGGGAATTTGTCTAGGCCGCCAACCGCCAACCTTATCACCAGTTCCAAGCTCGTAGTTCGAATTGGCTGCCAAATCAAAAAAAAATAAATGCAATCTGTTAATATTTAATATTATAACAGAGTTTTGGTTATTCAAAATTTGCATAATCCCTCCCGACTAAATTAAGAGACAATGACCAAAGAAAGGCAGAAGGATGGCAACATCTTCCAAAAGAGTTTCCGAGAAGATAGGACGTTACCTCCCCAGCCCCAAAGTTGACCTTGTTCGGTCAAAGCCATTGTACAAAAGCCCCCACAAGCAACAGCAGACACAGGAACAGGCAGCGCTTTTACTTTATCTGGGGTACTAAGCCCACCAGTTTGGTCTGGGCCCCGTCCAGGGCCAAGACCTAATCTACCGTCTCCTTCTTCTCGACCCCAAGTGTAGACCTCACCTATAATATAGATGAACAGGATATACATGGAGAGTACATATATGGTAAGTAGTAAGTACCATTTGGCATTGTATATAAAAAGGGTTCTGTGGTGGGGGAAATAAAAATATGCAAATTTTCCGATTATATCATGTAATATCCCTGAAACAGTAAGAATGACAACGGTTCTCAGCTCCTATTCTGCACGTGAATTAACCAATAAACCACAACCAACTATAGTTGGGCTCCGCAAAGCATGTTGTAAGCAGAGAGATCTTAACGACAACACCTACGCATTTCACACCTTCACTTGAAAACTACCCCTTTTGAAAGATGAAATGAAGTTATGTAATCTTCACATATACGGAGTACAAATAAGAAGTTCAAAATCTTATAAACAGTTCACAGCAGATAACAAAAGCTTATAAACAATCGCCTCTCCTTCCCCTTTCCCCTTCCTCTCCCTTTTATCTACAAGGGCTTCACATTTCTTAGCTTCCTATTTAAGCGGGGTTCTCTTTGTCCTTGTAATATTTTACACAGTTGAAGTATTGAACTTGGATCATCCAAATGGTGTATTATGTGTTATAAGTTATTACTATATGAGACAAGGTACCAACAAAAGTTGATATATGTGCAGAACAGATTCTCTTAATTGCAGTTTGCCAGCTTCACCATAAACAAAATAAAATCGACAATTAAAGTTTCCCACACTACCTCCCTAGAAGACATTGTTTATTCTCTCATGTATCTGTTACCCTCAAGATGATTCAGATCTTCCCTCAATCCCTCAGTAGATGATATTCTCCTTCTATTTGACAGTTGATGGCTTTGTGCACAAGAATCGTCCTTTTAATTAATGACTACAGAGGTAATGAAAGTGTTGTCATGTGATATATCGTATTCCTGGATCCGTCAAGGCCAAAATAAAAGGGCAAAAAAAACGGCAGAGACATATCGCAAATAGGCAAACTGAGTCCGACAGGGCCCGTGAAACCCTAGATGCTTCTCCAGACAATTTAATTTTTTTTCTTGTAAAAGTACTTTTTGTAGCCTATTTTTATTGAGTATGATAGTATCGGCCCAAGAGTCAATCTAGATTCATTTAGTCATCACCATAATACGAAATCAACAATAGACAATTTTAAAAGCTAGAAAATTGGTGTGATAAACACGAAAAAGTCCGCAACGACCATATCAAGTACAATTTTGAGATATTATTATCGTGACTGATACTGCAATCTCAAATCCTTCGTGAGTCCCAAATTTTTAGTCTCCAATTGACTTTGTTTGGTGATCAACCAATGTCAATTTTAATAATTAATAGACCACTAACATAAGATTTACCGTGTGTCTGTGTCTGATTTCTCTAAACAGCTATCTACGTATAATCATCATTTATTTTCAACGTTGTAACTATTGTATGTCGTGAGAAAACATTGTCTAAGTCGTCATTGTTTGAGCCAAATGATTACAACATAAACGGGATGGATAGAGTGACCATGTTTGTTGCACAACTGACCAATGACCCAGTGCAAGACCAACTTTTGGAGACCAAACACAAATTTATAACAAAAGCATCACACGCATGACGCACCTGAATCAGTAATAGCAGCAGTATGTGTTCCACTGGTTGCAATATGCTTAATTTTCCCACTCCAAGGACCTTCAACCATCCTGGGAACTAGTTCTCTGGTGAAAACGGAATGACCAAGAGCGCCAAACCCACCATAGCCCCTGCAAGCTTTATTTTTCAAAAAGGTAAACCCATCAAGCTTTAAAGAAAGTAAAAAGACACTCTAGAGACGACCCAACTTACACACAAAACACAGTCTAAATTTCATATTCCTGTTTTCCACTTTTCCATTTCAATTTACTCCTTTCATAGAATGTCATTTAGCACTACCTCAGAACTCCCTGTTTTGCTGACAAAACTCCCTCAGAACTTCGCATCTTGATATGCAATATGATCACTATCCAACACAATCAATTCTCAATAAATAGCAATCCAATGGGATTTTTCAAAGGGTAAGCACTCGGCTTTAGCCTAGCTTCTGCAAATGAAGTCTCTCAAAAACTCGATCTAAGCTAGACTAAAACTCTATGTAACATATTAATCCTCATCAGCCACCACACATAAACACAACAATTGCAATAGGTAATCGTCAAAATTTAAGCAACTCCCCTCCCAGGCCCAAATCAGATTACCCTTTCACTACGAGATGTAACATGTGTTGTCAACATCAAGGAAAGAAAAAGCTAACAAACTTGATGCCTAAAATAATCAAACAAGCCCAACTCATGTCCAAAATATATCTCACAAAACAGCATGGGAGTTATCCATAACATAGTACTAAATCTCTCACGCTCACGGTATCCTAATCTCCCTAAACGCAGTCGCATCCAAAACACTGATAACTCGGTCAAGTCATGTGGCAGTCGATATTTAAAACCATGATCAATGATCAAAATGAAAAAGAGCAGAAATGAACAGTGAACCTAAAAGACAACAACAAGTATCATAATGAAAAACAATGACATACTATGCTGTCCTTGCTCCTCATTTGATACCAAATCTCCGTCCTAAACATTTGTTTTCCTTTGATTAAAATACCCTCACAATGAATATAAAAGGTAAGCAAATGACTGAGACGGAAAGAGTAACTAAGTACATTCACGGCTCATATTATGCAGTTGGTACCCATTTTACGCAATATTAATGTAAAACCGTCTTAAAGAACACTAATAATGGGAACAATTAAGACTGACCAAGTAAAGATTTGGCCTTGTGAAGTAAGAGCAACAGAGTGAAGACCACCAAGAGCAAGCATGTGAACACCGTCCAAAAACGGATTGGGCTTAGGCCCAAACTCCAAATGTTCATGGCCCAACCCGAGTCTACCACCGTCACCTTTACCCCAAACCCACACCGACCCATCAACAACCACCGCCGAATGAAACAGCCCACTTGATATTCCGACAAATGGCGGCGGAGGGGAGGTCGTTGAGGCGGTAGGGAGGCGGCCGGAGGAGGCGGCGAGGCGGAAAGAGGGAGGGAGGAGGAGAGAGGCGAAAGGGGTGGGGTAGAGGCGAGTTGACTCGATAGGGAGACCGAGTTGACCCGATGAACCACGGCCCCATGAGAGGAGCTGAAGGTGTGAGGGGTTGGTGGTGGTTGGGTGGGTGTAGAGGAGAGGTGGAGGTGAGGAAGAGGGTGGTGGTGGTTGTTTAGGGGTGGTTCGTAAGGTGAAGAAGTGACGGGTGGTGGTGGTGGTGGTTGTGCGGCGGAGGATGGTGGTTGTTGCGGTGGTGGTGATGCGCATTTTTGTGGAGGTGGGTATAATGGGAAATGAGGTAGAGGAATCGAGGTTAGTGAATAGTGAGGGGGTTGTGAGTTTTATTTTTTTTATTTTTTTAGACTTTGAAGTCATGAATTATGATCGTTTAACAAATTTTGATGAAATAAACTTTGACGAACTAAAATTCCTCGGTATAAGTTTCGAAGACTATGATTTTTTTTCCAAACGGAAAATCTCATAAAGACGTAAAATAGGAAAAAATATTTACCGTTTTCCGAATGCGTAACTAAGAGTTATAGCCAGTCAAAGTTTTTTTCTCAAAAAAAGAGGGGTACAAGTGAGTAAATGAAAAGGTAGACGAGTACAAGTGAGAATATCCCAATAAGAAACACAAATTCTCATCTGTAACAGACAATATTCATCACAAACTTGTGGCGGGTCAAATAAGACTCATTTTGATAGATAAAGACAAGTCATTTGTAGTTTCCTAGACACTCTTATTTTGTCTTATATGACCATGTGGATAATACTTTTTTTTGTTGCAAATTGTTGACTTGCTAAATCTCGCGCACTAATTTACTAAATCCTACGCATTTTACCCATAATATTCCATAATTGTCCTTCATCTTAAAAATAATTAAAAAAAAAATTCTCCCTTATCTTTTCTCAAAACCTAACCAATTCGTTAATAGTTCGACAATAATGGATCGTAATTCAAGCATATAACATGTAATTTTTTCGTTTTATCAACAACTTTTGAATATTGTGTTTTAATCGATTTAATTTGTGGTTTTTTATTTAAAAAAATACTTTAAAAATTAGGGTTTGGTGACTGATAGTAGAAAACTCAAAGCTTCCTGCAATTGCATCAAAAATCCCAATTAACAATATTGTGGAATTTGTCGGCAAAAGTTTGATATAGAGGCTTGGTTCATTATATGACAGGAAGGCAATAAGGTATTTGAGAGTCAAAAGTTCTTACGTGAACTTCCTGGTAATAAGGCATAGTACTAGGCAATAAGGCATAGTCTAGGCGTCAACGGGTTTTTGGCGGCGTCGAGGGATTGTGGCGGTATGGAGATGGAGTGTGGAGGGGTGGTCGGCGGTGTTGGGAGGGTGCCATTGCAGGGAAGGGGTTCGGTAATGGCAAAGCGATGAAGGATTGCATTTCTCATTTTTTGGGATTTTTAAATCTCTCTTATTTCTCTCTAAGTGGGGTGAGAAATGAGAGGGGCATAGCCGGAACCAAAGGAAAAAATGTGCGCGGGATTTAACAATTACGATTTATCCGCAAATAACTTAATATTAGTTGATACAAAATGGAAGAGGTTGGAGAGGGAAATAAGGGAGGGGGCAAGGGAAGAGAAGAAGCTGATCACGGTGGAGAAAAAGCGAAAACAGAACATAGGTGGGGGGGGGGGGGCCTGAATTTCAAAAAATGGTTCGATTATTTATGGGTGTAATTTCACCTGAGGCGGAGGTTGAGGGAGCTCAACCCCGCCGGGCATTATGAATCTATTGAGCCTTAACTGCAGGGGACTAGGCAATCCCGATGCAGTAGGCAATTTACGTAATCTCTTGCGAAGAGAAGCCCCAACGTGGTATTTTTATGTGAAACCAAATTGAGTAGCATTGAATTCCAAAAAATTAGAGCTTGTATGGATAATTACGATGGTGTAGAGGTAGATAGTCTGGGAGGGTCTGGAGGATTGGCATTTATGTGGCGCAAGGATGTAAATATTTCTTTTCGTTCAGCCTCGGTTCACCATATTGACATGGTTATTCATAGCCCCCATGAAGATTGGAGAGTTACGGGGTTCTGTGGATGGCTTGCGATGTCGAATAGACATCTCTCGTGGGAACTGCTTAGACTTTTATGCAGTCAATATGACGACCCATGGGTGTGTATAGGTGATTTTAATGAGATCTTATTTGCTACGGAAATGAAAGGGAGGTCGAGACAACATTGGCAAATGAATAACTTTAGAGATGCGGTGGATGATTGTGGACTACGGGATGTTGATTATGAGGGCAATGACTTCACTTTCGACAATGGGTAAGAGGAGGAAGCGAATCGTCAATGTAGAATCGATAGAGCACCATGTAATGAGGCCTGGACTGAGATGTTCCCACGGGCAAAACTAATTCATATGGATCGGGAATGGTCGGATCACGCGCCGATAAAGCTTGTACTTGATAAGAGGAATGCAACAAGCAATACCCGGAAGACACTATTTCGATTCGAGCAAATATGGGTAGGGGAAGACGGGTGTGAAGATGCAATTAGGAATGCGTGGGGAGATGGAGAAGGGGCCTAATGGATACTTTGCTTCGATGTTCTACGCATTTACTGGAATGGAAAGGGACTAGCATAGGCAAAATCATGAGGGAGCTGGGAAAAAAAAGGAGGCAATTAAAAACTTTAAATGAGGGAGGAAGACCGGCTGGAGAGGTGAAGGCTAAGAGAAAACTGGTTAAAGATATCGCTATACTTTTGAGGCAATAAGAGATATTCTGGAGGCAATGGTCACTTGCATTGTGGCTAAAAGAAGGCGACAAAAACACGAAGTACTTTCACCGTAAGGCAGAGTAGCGGAAACAACGAAACTATATTGAGAGGTTGATTGAAGATGAGGGAAAGGAGCATGTGGGGACGGAGACTATGACAAAGGTGGCAAAACGGTACTTCGAGAATCTGTTTACGGCAGGGGCGGGTGGAGATGATGGGCAGCTGTTGGATGTGGTATCAAATAGGGTGACGGATAATATGAACTTAGTGCTGAGTCGCGATTACACGGAAGAGGAAGTGGTGCAAGCCTTGAACCAAATGCATCCACTTAAAGCTCCCGGACCGGATGGTATGAATGGGCTCTTCTACCAAACCTATTGGCATATTGTCGGGAAGCTAGTGGTGAATACGGTCCTTAAAATTCTTAGAGGAGCTCCCTTCCCGCCAGGTATTAATACGACCCATATTGTGTGGTTTTGGCTAATAGATTGAAGCTCTTCCTTGACTATATTGTGACCGAGAATCAAAGTGCTTTTACGCCGGGAAGGTTAATCAGTGATAATATTTTAGTGGCCTTTGAATTATTCCATAATATGAA
>JAOWBH010117642.1:0-13962 GCA_028566215.1 Silene coronaria | reverse complement strand
AATTATTCTATTAGGAAAGGGCATCCGATTCGGTGTGGTTCTTCTTGTTTAATTCTCGTTCGTATATTTCAATAACACCGTATGTATCATGCAAGTTTTGACGACGGAGGAGTTTTAATTTCATATAATTTTGTATTGATTGAAACATAATGAATGTTTAATTTGGGATATAAAAGTGTAGTAGTCTTACTAAACATGATATGGTTTTTTAATTTACAGGTAGCGCCCTTTGATCCCACGAAGAAGAAAAAGAAGAAGAAGGTCAATCTCGCAGATGTAACCGACAATTCCAACTCCAACTCCAACTTGGCAGGTATATATATATGTGGGTTGGGTACGGGTGCATATCCAAGTGTAGGCCTCGTATCAGTTTTTAGGACAATGCATGCATGGGGATGAGTCTGTCCTTAGTTGTACACACACAATAATCAAAAGTCATTTTTGTATGTTGATTTATAAATAAGAATCAAAGTCGCGTAAAATCACACTATCCCTTTGATTGGTCTCGCTTAGTTGTGTGTGCTATCCTCTGTTTCTAGCTATAGGATGTTTAGGCTGCAAGCTTGTAATAACTTAGTTTTGTCAATAGAGTTGAGTGATTCATTCAATCAATTGTCATTTGTTTTACAGATGAAGCCAGTGGAGTTGATGAAGCAGGGAGTGATAATCATCTGACAGAACAGCCTCTAAATCCCAGCGAACTAAGTATACCAACTGACCAAGATTACCTGTATACAGAGGTGAATACGATTCAATGCATTTATTCAGGCTGGATTATTGTCTAGCCTTCGTATATACGACACCTTACTATATTGGATTGAATAATACTTATTCTAATGTCAAATTTTCAGCTGTTAGAAAGAATTTTCGGTGTCATGACTATCAAATCTAAGACGAGTATAAAGCTGCCAGTTCCAGAGGTACTTCGACAGGGAACCAAAAAGACTGTTCTTGTCAACTTTCTCGACTTCTGCAAGACGTAAGTTTGATTGTTGTACATTTTATCTTCTAGCTCTCTACTATCTATACCAGTAGATCAATCCAATCTCTACGTACTCCGTATGCTGTCACGTTGAATTTTACGTTTTTAGCAGCTACTCTCTTAGAAATACTCTTGCCATTATCTATCCAACATCATCAGCAGATGATAAACATATTTTTATTTTGCGTCAATTATGTTTGTCATTATTGTAATACGGAGTATATCAAATTGAGGCTTTTAGTTGGACTTGTTGATTGATGAGTGATGATGTGTTGAGTTTATCAACGCGATCTTCCTACACAACAGTTTGTGTAATTTTAGTTCGCGAGTCTATCCCAATTTTGCTAGGATCGACTACTCGAGGTGGTGATGTTTTTATTTCAGTAAAAACTAGTACTTTACTGTCTGAAAGTAGTGAACCCTTCCTTATAAACAACTGTCTTTCAGGATGCACCGAAAGCCAGAACATCTGCAAGACTATCTGGAGGCGGAATTGGCTTCAAATGCAGCTCTAGACGGCAAGCTTCAGTTGGTGATTAATGGAAGGTTTCAAGTGAAGCACATTGAATCTATTTTGCGAAAATATGCCAGTAAAGTTCTGCCTTATCTTAATCTACACATGTTCAGCAGGAGTATAAATAAGAAACATAGAAACTTAGCAGGGATTATTAGTATGGTTTTAGGGTGTTAATTCATTATTATGAAGCAGTCGAGGTAGCCTGCTAATGGGTTCTGCATTTGTTGATCAGATGAGTATGTGATATGCAATGGGTGTAAGAGTCCTGAAACTGTTCTTAACAAGGAAAATCGCCTCATGTTTCTCACGTGTGAGGAGGTAAGTGCTATACTATCCTGATGTTTTCGATTCTGACGTGTTTTAAACCTTGTTCATCCACATAGTATCAACCCTCAATAACTCTTAAACAGCTAAGCTAAGTTGAGGTAAGGTAGCTAACCAAGTTTTTCTGTTGGTGTGTTGCAGTGTGGTTCCACAAGAACGGTTGCGGCAATCTCCCGAGGATTTCAAGCTCCGATTCGTCGTGTGAAAAACTCTCGTTAACTTGGCTATAGTGTGTTACTGGTATTAGAGTGCTGTTGTTTTGACATTTAGTAGGAAACGTGATCAATGTTTAATGTTTTGATGTTTGGTTATGCAAACCATTATTTAAGTTTCTGTTAAAACTTTTTCCAATCATAAAAGATTTTTTTCCTTAAAGCAACTTGTTCTGTTTCTCTATGAAATTATCTATTATGAGATTGAGAGTTTCAGAAACATTAGATTTCAAGGTCACATTCATAAATCCAGAAATCAATTTGCAGAAATGAAAAGTGACATCAATCCACTCTGGGTCGGATTGTCGGAGCCTGTTTGCAAACAAATACATGTATAGATGATTAAGAAAAACCGTAGAAGCATATGACGATGACAACCATGGTCACCATTGTGCATGAACCTTCCTAATTTCCTTGGGACAATTATCCTCGATATCCGTGTTTATAGACTTGTAGGTGAGATTAGCGTAAATCATGGAAGGAGACGAGAAAGATGAAAAGAGGAATCAACATAACTTTGAGCAAATTTATGTCGTGCTAACAAATACTCCCTCCACACACCTATGTTTGCCCCCATTTCAATAAAATACTTCACATATATTAGAGAAATGGGGCACATTTATATGTAGAGGGAGTAGCATCTTGATCACCTATTAGTGTTCCCATTTTACAACAATTATATAATTATTACTCCCTTCAGTGACTGTAAAAAAAAACATTGATTACCATAATATTTCTACAAACTTAATGAGAGAAATATATAAAAATGAAGACAACATGGTGAAACTATTGTGTTCAAGGTAAGGGGTACCAAAGCGAGTCTAAAATAACAGATTAAATTCGCTCATTCTCACGCTCAAGTGAAAACAAATTAAGAAATCAATGTAACCGAACAACTTTCTAATCGAAGTCTTGCACAACTGAGGGTTGATTCGGAATAGGTCAAACTTAGCTCATACTCAAGCAAAAAAAAAAAAAACAATTAACTAAACTGGCATGTTTGAAAAATGAAACAAAATGCTGAAATTTTCTTTCAAAACTTTTAGATATCAAGATTTGGTCATCATTCCAGATATAAAAAATCAAAATGTAACAAACCATTCGTTTATGTTATGCCAAATAGCGCAACTAACAAAATTACACGGTTACATTATTCGTGTAGAATAGCGCGTAAACCAAAACTCTGAAGCAAGGCATCAAGACTTCTAATGTAAAACCCCAATGCTCCTCACACAGAAGCCTCGCCCAAGTATTCTGAGTTCACCTGGGTTCATTCTCAGCCAAGTCGGTGATTTGCTGCATCATGTAGTACGCTGTTGTTCTCAATACATACCATAACTTGACAAGCTAACTTGCATTAGCAAAAAGGCCAATGATGGAGCAAAATCTCAATTCAAGCACTTGATCTTCATTGCATTACTGATAATGCCTTCGCTTCGCTCTGGATTTTTAAATTTCAGCAGCTTCTCGAGTTCGGTTGCTGCTTCAAGAATCTTCTCCATATTGAATGTAGTTGATTTCAAAGCGAAGATAACTTCATTCACATCTTGCTCAAGTTGAAGGCAATATAAGTGGCTGAAAACCTGTAAAGAAAGATGGAATCAGAAAGTAGTATAGTTATAATTTTATTTTTCAACAAGAAAACTGGGAAAAAAAGGCATATACTCAATTTTACACCTTCACTCCCACCATTTGCACAATTATAAAAAGAAAACAGGTCATCTATAGATACTTGCTAGCATAAGATGATTTAGTGCTCCGTACAAGTTTTAGTTCGTGCCCTAAACTACTAACGACACCCTAAAAAAAACATATTTCTACCAATGCCTTTCATGGAGATATGCCTAACAGGAGAATTAAGTGAAATGTACGCATCAGAAAGACATCGCAATGACTAGCTTTTTATAGGGTGAGTCATATAATATCCGTGTGTACAATTAAGTGCAGATTAGTAAACAACACAAAGGAACTATCTTATCCGAGGACTGTTGCAAACTTCAATGAATACACTAAAGAATACTCGGTGCAAGAAACGAGATTTGATCAGAGGAAACATGACCATGCAATTAGCTTGGTATTGAAAATACAGATCGAGAGAAAAACACATCCATCTCAGGTCAAAACCAAACAAGAAGGCTTGAATTAGTAGCTTAATTTGTAGCAAGTCGCCATAGCTACTAATGAGCTGCAACCATAGCATTAATCAATCTCAGTTTTCATTCTTACCTTTTTCATTCTCGAAATGACCATTTTCTTCATAGAAGGGGATCGTGAGACCAAATTAATGATGAAAAGCCCTTGGTCAGAAAGAACATCTCTAACAGTTTTGAAGAAATTATCTTCTAGAAAATCAGGGGCAGGGCAGGAAATTCCAGAGCTGCAACAAAAGGCAAATCAGCGATACATAGCAGAGTTGTGAGAATGACTGAGCAAGGACTTATGAGAACAAAAGAGAACAGACAATCACCTTGAATCTGAAGAATCTACATCAACAATAATTATGTCAAGTTTTTGGACACAACTGCCATTTGGCAAAGTTAATTCCCCATCGCTGGTTGTCTCTGGCCTATCAGTATCATGAACTTTATGTAGGGTAGGATTTACACGGTTTCTCAAAAATTCAATCCCATCAGCAACATGAACCTAGCGCCACCAAAAATCCAGGGAAAAAATAAAATACTGAATACAAAGTTGCAATGATCTATAATATGGCAATTTACAAAACTGCAGAGAATCATCCACTGAAGGTTTTCATTATTTGTAGGGGAAGTTGAAAAAACTTTATGACGCGTTTAAACGGAGTCCACTTGCTAAATTCTTATGAACTAGTACCCTACTGGAGCCTCAGACTGATAATCTGATATGATACCTGGACCGGTTAATCACTTTTGGCTTCAGACCCCAGTTCCAATAATTTAGACCCAACAATGACTTCCAAGGCAGTTACTGGACTTATGGCAGTATACAGAAGAAACAATCATCCCACAAAAGTGATTCAGTTTATACAAACTAGTGCACCCACCAAAGGGAGTCAATTAGATTACATAGACTAGTATGCTCACCAAAATGTGGTATAGTAAGAAAAAAAAACCATGTCCAGCAAAAAGACATCAGCATCGTAAATATGCATGTAAACCAACAGACCAGCAGGCACATGGAGTCTGATGGAGATATAGACGAAGTAACTGAGAGATCAAAATGGCAAATAATTTGTAGCTACCTTCAAATGTTCATCTTCGCAGAAACCAAAATAATCCTTGGCGAGAACAGACACCACTGGATCTAATTCCACCACCTATCAGAAGAAAGGATACAGATTAATCCAACGTTTCTGGCACATATACAAATGATCCTAACTTGTATAGGATGTCAAACCACCTCAACATGTAGAACGTCCATACATCTGTGAAGAAACATTGGAAGCAGCCCAGCTCCAAGACCTATTACAGCAGTCTCAACCTACAGAAGTAAGGATAGTTCAGCATCTTTACAACGTATGCGACACAGAGTATCCAACAAGCACAATGTCATTCTAACTGTTGTTCAGTTCCTAGCTATATAAAACACACAACAACAGACAATAGCATCTTAAAACAATTGTTTTACCTTCCCTCCACCAAATTTCACACTTTCCAAGTAAGGTTGGATTAGGGTGAATCCAGCAACAATTCCTGTATGGTACGCACTAACCAGGAAACTATGATCAACCTTCATTTCAATGAGATCTGTGAAATCACGGAAAAGACAGTAAAAGATTAGAAGACAAAGAAAACACCACTTCTGCCATGAATCAGACGCTCAGTGTTAATGTTGAATTCTTCTTTATTCATCAACAACGAAGAATAACACAACAGTTATGCATCAAGCATCGACAATATTTTATGTCTTAGCATATAGTGTTTTCTTAATCTGATTCTTTGGGAAGTCGTTTGCAACTGAATACGCATGGAGAAGAGGGAGATAAGTTTATGTATGAAAGCGGGTCTCACATTTGGCATACTCATGTCCCTTATCCCTCTCCCCAAAGAAAAAAAAATTCATAGCACGGTTATCCGTCTTATATTGTTCTATCATATATCTAAACCACCTGATGACGAAGCAACCAATCGTAGCCTTAGTGGACAGAAACATGTCCTTCAATTAGTTTTCAGATACTCTTCCAGATGTTTCAAGTGATCAAACCATTGTGATGATAAAGGAATATAAAGCATATCACTGACGTGGAATGAAGTATTGCATGGTACACAGTATTACTTGCAAAAGAGCAAGTTAAAGATGCCAAATTGTAGTAACTAGGCAATAAGCAGGTCATCTAGGAAGAAAGAAGCGGCCATTACCATTGACAAATGATTGATCTGCTTTCTGCTTCTCTCTTTTCTTAGATTTCAGACTCGAGACAGACTTCTTCTTTTCTGTTTCACTACTGCAAGATTGAGATGGTTCACCTATGAGCAACGCTTCAGATTGAACTAGACCCTCGCTTCTTCGAAAAACAAGTCGACGGAACAGCGGCTCCTTTGAAGGAGAAATAGCAGCAAGGTGTTCATCAAGATTTTCGTACATAACATCCTCAACAATTATTGGCCCAGTATATTTAGATATGACCTACAAAGCAGAAGCTTATGAAGACAATAAGGTATAAAATACATCCACAACACTTAAAGTCATCTGCTTCAACAGGAAAAAAGTTGATGATTTACCGGAAGTTAAATCCTTAAGCTATGTTAAGCAGAAAAAAAGAGTGCGACATACAAGAATAACGAAACTGTCACTTGACGAAGTTGGGAAACACTGCTTAAGGACGCATTAGATATAAGAGTAAGTCTTGTGTAAGGCGGTTTTACAGTAACACAATTGTAAAATGGATCCATACATAGCCCAATTAATGGGTAAAAGGTGTTATTAAAGGATTCCGTTTTACGATAAATTTGTGTAATACCGCCTTACACTAGTATTTTTTTGTAGATATAAAGGTGCCAAGAGCCAAACTCCGCCAATAACTTACAAAAGTAACCCATGTGAACGAGATGTTAATTTTAAAACACTAACCCAATGCTTTTTCTAAAAGACTAAAAAAAACCTTGTACTTCAGGACACCACATTGAACGACAAAAGAAGGTATTCAACATACAGCATGGATTTCAGATCAATCAAAACATTCAGCAACTACTCATCATTAGAGAAATAAAGGGAAAAAAAAAAAAAAAAAAAAAGAATTTCATAGTTTATGTTCTTAATTGTATATATATTTTACAGTAACAATATAAAGTGACGATCTTCAGTCCATTTGGTGTCTCATCCCATTACCACGTATCAGAAGAGGAATAAATGGGGTAGCTGATGGGTTACCGAATGGGATAGAGAAGTCTCACTCAGCAAAACAACTCATTTATTAGAAACAGCTAAACTGCAACAAATTTCACTAGCCAACTAGAGAAAGCGCCGCGAAGGAATAAAATAATAAAATAAAAAATAATAACAAATGAGACTATCATCACAAGCTTCTAACCTGGTGAACAACATTCCGATGTTTGATCCCGTCTCCGGCCATCATAAATCTACATATGTTTGTGTCCCCAAAAAACATCAAAATGACAGAAGATGGCATAGCAAACAAACGAAAAAGGGGTTCACCTACCATCAATCACTAAAAGCATATATTACCCCAGTCCCCAAAATTAAACTCACAAAACATAAACATGTCCCCAAAATCAATGTTAAGTCTCAATTACGCAGCAACATTACCCCACTGACTTCGAAGACTTTTATCTATGGTTGGTTAAGGGGATTGAACATAAGCATCTTTACTTATGTGCTGAAAAAAAAACATTGTTTTGGATGACTTACGATAAAATTAGCGTCAAGATTTGCAGCTACCAATCACTACTTCACAATATAAGAAGCACGGACAACTGAGCGAGCTACTTTGCTTTATTCCTTCATATTCCAAATTTCTACAAAATAAAAGGCGACTTTTTGGTTCCAGTGAAAGGGTTCACTTATGAGACTTGTCAATACTAAATCAGCTTCCTATGAGCACTTCGAAGGAATAAAGCAACAGTCTAAAAATCAAATTTAAGAATATTTTTCACAACTAATTTGAGTATTCGACACACATAAAAATGCCTATTGGACTTTTGGCTTTACACACTGAATGCCTTGTAGGGGCAAAATTGGTCACAGAAATCATCATTTTCAATTTGACGATAAAAATAGGTTGATTTGCTGTTGAATGGTGAACATATGTTGAAACAGCCTCAAGCTCAAAAATCAAACAAGATCGAATCGATTAATTCAATCTCGTTTCAGTCACATACTCCCAGTCCTACACTCCTACACCTCTAGAATACAGCTATTGGCTAATGGCTAGGTAGCTTGCTACTGAAGATATATACTTACAATCACAGTCACTCCACAGCCATCAAGACAGTGGAAATGCTGTGTTGGCCATATATTGTGATAGGTCACCAATAGAGTAAGCGAGTGTGGAGTGCAAAGAAAGAAGGGTGTAAATACGTACGGAATTTGTTCCTCGCTATCAAGTTTCTGTGGTGCTAATGGCTTCACAAGAGGTGAAAGATCTTTCTGCAAAAGGGAGCAAGCAAACCATGACAGTCTTCAGTCTAACATCATACATTAAAAATAAGTTATACCGCTCAAACACTTTATTCTCAAACTTCAAATAAAGGTCTCACTTCACCTGAATCTCCTCCAAGCTGGCATTAGCATGACTCGAGTCCAACAAAATCTGAATCAGATAAACTATTAGGTAAAGAAATTGGCTATAACATCTAACATTTATAGAGCACATAGCCCCATGAATGCAGAGAGGTACCATAATCAGCCGAGCAGCCTGCGAACTCTCAACCACCATCCACTGCCCTTCTTCTGAGAAGAATAGCCATTCTTGAGTCCGAGTCTGAAAAATAAAAGTAAAATGATTGAGGGTTCGCTAATACGAATCACTCACTGTACCTCGACAAAAAATTAATAGAAGCCAAATGTAAGGAAAATGTTACTGATTTCTACAGAAAAATAGATTACTTAACATATTTACAATACTAGAATGAGTACAATAAGGCTGAACCAATGCGCAAATTTGACCCAAGTTGTGTAACTGAATGACACCTTACTCGAATATGACCCGACAGCCGACCAAAGCCAGCACAAGCTTTGGTGACCCAAGCTTAACACAATCTGTAATAACCTAATGTCCCAATCCAAAACAACCCTAGCCGAAAAAGACAAGGTCCACAATTCCTCGAAATAACTAAATTGAAATCACATTAAATATTATCTACATGAAAATTAACGATCAATCATCACTCCTAACAAATGGGTAGTTCTACCAAACGAATTTTGGGCCAAATTTTCACTAACTAAACCCTTTCGACCACTGACCTGCAAATGACCCCATAAACCAAAGTGACCCGTATCCAAATTGATAAGTTATAACAGCACATTTGAAGGAAACTCGAAACCCCAAATGTATAGCACACTTAATACCCAAATGACTTTATTCCACATTTTCCACCTAAATGACCAGTTTATGAGGTCTATACTATTGCCTCATAATGACAGAAAACTTTAATATAAGGGTTTTTCTAATGTGTGCCCTTAGGGCACACATTCATAACCTTAATATGGCAAGATTTACAATATATTCTCATCATAAATGCAAGTATAAACTCACTCTTACCATTTCTGATAAGAATATCTTGTAAATCTTACCATATTAAGGTTATTAACGTGTGCCCTTAGGGCACACATTAGAAAAACCCTTAATATAAAGACAGCCATATTATACTTTATTTTTTTTATGGTCTGAGCCACATGCTTAGAGTACACTAATGAAAAATGATATTTCCTCTGTTTCGCTGAGAAGTTATCTATTTCCATTTTGGGGTGTTATAACTGTTATTTAATAGTTATCTATTTCCATTTTTGGTAGACTTTTGTGGGGCCTCTCCCATGTGTGAGTGGAGTTATGTGTTTTATGCGGTCCAAAATCATCCATCTCTATTTCCTTGGTCTTTGTGTCAAAAGCAATAGATAACTATTGATCGGGACGGAGGGAGTAAGAAATACAGAAAGTTATAGATGAAGTTGCTCTTTAATATCAACAGCACAATCATATCTCCAGCTAATCGACCATCCCAGTTACATATGTTAGAAAGTTAGTAGCAGTTTAGCACTGTATGGACAAACCTTGGGGACAAGGAAAATTCCACACTGATACGTGAAGGGAAGAGACTGCTCTTTAGCATCTAGAACAACAGCCCTGTAACGGAAAAAGGAATCCCCTTCTCCACCCAACGTAACCAGAGCTCGCCTACCTGGACTAAGCTCCTGAAGATCTCCTTTGGCACCTAGTTTCAGATCTTCGAGAGAGTACACAATATCAGAATCATCCACGCACCCTTTGCGAATTTCATTCTCAGCTTCAAGTGCAGCACTGATACCATGAGCCTGGCAACGTACACAGAAAATTAATACTAACCCCCATTTCACAATGTTCTACCATTTTCCAATATATGATAGGTGGATTTTGGAAAATGCGAAGAACATGAAGAAACGGAGGAACTAAGAGATGAAAGGTGATAACACAAAATGCTGTTGAACTAGTCGACTTTCTTTAAAATGTAGCCCTAATATCCCACAGATCAGCAGGTATGTAATGCATCAATGGCGTATAGAAAATCATTAATGAATGTATTCTCGAACAGAAGTGACAAGGTGGGAATGAGCTATAGGAGACATAAAGCTTTTCAAAGGAGCAACCTCAAGAATGTCCATACCCAACATCAATGACTGGTAATGTCTGGCATAGAATCTCAAAGAACATCTCATGTGTTACTCCGTAGTATTTAGTGATGAAATAGTATTTCACGCACCCAAAGGTGATGAGTTCACAGTCTTTTACAAATTGATAGAGAATATACGTTTTATGAAGGAACACATCTACAATCTAGAATAAATGACACACTACAACTGATTGTGACAGAAAGCATGAAGATTTTGGCTAACCAAGGAAAAAGAATACCGTACTCTTATAGAGTAAGAAATCAAGTACTAGGTAGTTGGCTTTCAAGGTGAGTTTCTCTTCATCTTCTGTATGTCTCTAATGAGTGGGATAAAAAAAAGGTAGAAACAGTGTAGTGTGATAACAGTTCAATCCTAAATTAAACTTCGATACATAGCTTCTGCATCAAGCTATGTACAAGTTACGACAAGACAACTTCAGGTAAACAATATTATACAATACTTCTACTACACCTTCATTTGGCATCTGAGACTAGAGCAAGTATTCTATTTCCACACAATTTATTTTACTGCATAGCAGAATAGAAAATTGCAGAATTCAAGCTAGACAAACAAAAATTCAAGTTATATGCACAACATCAACGCACTAGGGGACTTGCCTGTTCACTGTTGCAAATACTTGAGTAATCGAATGAAGGAACTATCTGGCCCACTGAACAAGAGTCCTCTTTCACAGCGACCACCATGAATGTGTTAAGGCTAGGCTTACTCGATGGTTTCTGTGGTATGCAATGAAGTGTCGTTTTCCACCCAAAACGAAACTTTGGGAAAAGCAGTCCTGCGTAGAGTGGGAAAAGAATAGTCAATTTCAACATTGTGAAACATTATACACAATATCGTTTAAGTACCATTCACAATGGCAACCATCAATACTGAGAGAGAAGTTTAACTCTATGTGAAAAGGATCTCAAACATTGCATAGGAGATTTACTCTAGGACAAAGTTGAAGCACTGCCTCTAAGTTGTGTGATCCAAAATGAAAAAGGACAAAAGGAAATGGCAAAAAGTATATCAGTCCAGCATTAATTTCAAATTACACTGTATACCTAAGACATGGGACTCTGCCAGAGTGAGACAAATAAACTTCCCTCCTGGCTTTAAAACCCTCTTCACCTGATAAGATCCGTATTTTACGTCAAATTCAATGGTAGAAACAGCTATAAGCAATCATGCTACTATGCCGAAAATGTTTAAAGGACATACAAACGAAGTGTGAGAAACGGAGTCCAGAACACCTCTGATAGATATTGATTTCCCAGTTTAGGACCAAACTCTGGCTCCATCAATGCATCTAATCCCCCCTTGTCCAAAATTATGTCAAATGTTGAATCCGAAAACTGCCACCAAGAAATAAAGAAGAATAAATATTACGAAACAATCCTTATTGAGCGTAAAATGATGGAAAATTTGCTAACTCAACTAGTTGGTTTTCTTTTTAATTTGAAGAAATACTTCGTAGAAAATTGATATTTCGATTTAATAATCGGTGGCAACTAAATACAATCTCTCTATGTTGACAACAGGGGTAAATTTGCGTGCTTCCAACTCCTTTTAACCCGCGTGGTATTTGATGTTGTAGTATTGGCAAGCTGATTACACATAATGTTCCGATGAATCAGCATATAGGGGGTTGTATAACTTGCATTGACCTCCCATCAATTACTATACAACTGAACTTTGAATTTCATACTTCCTACGTTCTAGTCATTTGTTCAACTAGTCTAATTTCAAGCATTGATAACCGATCGTTTGTTTATCTTTCTATTTTCAAAATGCGTTTTAACAGGTACGCATTTTGGTCCACTAGTCAATCCAAGAGCAATAGCAACAGTTCAGCCCCTATTTTATGCGAAAGCAAAGATAAACAAATGAACAGAGAATGGGAGAGTACACATAATATAAACATTTGGTAAAAGAAGACCTGCATATCAGTAATATCCATAACACGCCAGCGCATGGAAGGGCGGTCCCTGACATTACGGCGAAGCATATCGGAGATAACAACCTTGGAAAAATCAACATTGGTAATATCATGAAATCCGGCGTCGTATAAATGTTCGGAGAGTCTAGAGTTACCGCAACCAGGCACAAGTATCTGCAACTTATTCTCCGGCGAAGAAACTCCGGCGGCAGAAGAAGAAGAAGAAGAAGAAGAAGCGGAGAGAAGAGAGAAAAGAGGAGGTTTGAGCTGAGTCCACTCAGCGTACCACTCGAACGAGTCATCACTGCCACGAATACTGAAGAATTTATCCCAATTTTCTTTGCTTGTGAAATCATCTAGGGTTGATAAAATATCTGATTCATCTTGTTTCGATGAATTCTTCTTATTGTTGTTGTTAGGGTTTTGAGTCTTCTTTTTCTTCCCCATTTTTTTGGTACTGTGAGTCGAACAACAAGGGTTTTGGCTGTCACTACTCACTTGTGTCGCGTTATTTTTTCTGGACTTTCGAGTTTTTGAAGTTTCGTGTCTCGGTTTTGAGCAAATATGATAGGGGAAAAGGCATAAGAAAGAAAAATGGTAGGTAACGAAAAGGATCCGTTTGAAATAGTACTCCGCAACTTGTTTGGTTTCTAATAGGTAAGGAAATTAAGAAATTAAACCGAAATTTTAGCCATCGCCGCCAACTCCCCTACTGTCGCTGATTCGTCCTCTCACTGACGCTCAACTTCTCCAACCACCGACCTTCATAAACTAACTACACTCATGTCGAAATCCACCATCCACAACCCTTAAACAATACACCACAACACCTAGAAACCTCTTCCCATACAACTGTAACCCCCTTCCCTACCCACGAAACACCATTGATGTTTTCATGGGTGGGGAAGTGGATTTCGGTGGTGGGGGTGTCGGGATGGGGTTTATAGGTGTTAGTGTCATTTAAGGGTTGGTATAAGGATAATCGTGTCGGACAGAGGTGGCGGGAGACTAGCCGGACTAAGGCTGCATTGGCGGCTCGTGTGGTGGTGGTGCCGTTAAGAGAGGAGATAGTTAGTGTTGGTGGTCGGTCTTGGTGGTGGATCTAGGTGTGACACCCTCGCAAAATGCATCAAAGAAGCATTCGAATACGCAGCGGAAATACGTAAAATAGAAAACTTTATAC
>JAOWBH010117531.1:0-13963 GCA_028566215.1 Silene coronaria | reverse complement strand
CCATGTATGTTAAAAAAAATGTAGGGGTACCATGTAGAAAGTCGAAAAACTTAGGAGTACCATGTAGAATAACCCTAGAATAAAAAAGACAAACAAATGATTGAGATAAAGAGATTACGAGCAAGTTACAAAATGTTTCAAAGGGTCAATGACGTCTTCTGAAACACGAAATATAAATATTTTATGTTTTTTTTTCCTCTCATGTAAGTAAATATTCTTCCTCCGATCCTTGCGCATAACAACAATTTTTTTAGCCATATCGGTAACACTTAACTATAACCTTTTATCATAAAATGGTCATATTGTACCACAAAAATAGTGACATTTGGCCCTTCATAAACCTTAAGATGGAATATGAAAAAGCAACTCATGAGATAATAATCATCGATAATAATACGATTATACGGACGTCGGATATTGTTCCATCATTCTATGTTGTATGAGTACCTGGACATTTGTATGAGTTTTTTTTTTTTTTTTTTTTTTTTTATTGATAAGGAAAGGAAACTAGGTCAATCGTAATCGACCTATATCATCCTTGCGGATGTGAGCGGTAACCGAAAGTAAAAAACTTTCAAATGACCCAAATTATAATAAGAAGGGAAATAAAGAGTACAAATTAAAACTCTAAAAGAAAGTCTCTTTCTTGTAAAACTTTGCAGTCTCAAAGAAAAAAAAAAAAAAATTGAATCACGGGTAGAAACAAAGCTAAATATAATCTTCATCTAAAAAAAATTCACAACCTCAATTTGTAGAGGGTTTAAAGATTCAGATCTGCATTCCAAATCAAAACCAAATTTGTAGAAAACAACCACAAAACAAAAAAAAACTCCCAAATTTTAATTGGGTTTTGCTATATTCAAAACACGATATTAAACTCGTGAAACTTTTCTGTAAAATTTCATGTTCATTTTAAACCTTACACTTGTATGAGTTGACGAGTTATATCTACGATAAACACATTTGTCCTAAAATGATAATCTAAAATTAACAGCATTTTAAGGGCCCAACCGGGATCGAACCGGTGACCTATTGATCTGCAGTCAATTGCTCTACCACTGAGCTATGGACCCTGTTGGTGGTCTTTTGGTACCCAAATAAAATATTAACTTATACATCGAATGCTGTACTGCTGCAGTGGGGCAATTTTGAATCTTGCTCTACGCTGTTTGTACAACACACAATTCCTTTCTGGTTCTCCCATTAATTGTTTTTCTTGATTGCTATAACTCTACAAGTGGGTAGTGTGTCACTCAGCAAAAGGACCAATATGATACGTTATGGGCGTATGGGTCATGTCATATGAGTCTGATTAGGTTGGGTCAACTACTGATTCAAGTTTGGTATCATCGAGTTATATAAGGGTAACAGACTAACAGTTAAATTTAAGTCTAGAAAAATTCAGGTTGGATCGAGTCAATTCGGATTTTGGGTTAGATTCAGGCAGTCTGTTTGGGTCTATTTTGAGTCAATCGTGCCGGGTTAGTTTGCCAAATCTTTACGCATCTGCATTTGTCCTGCAAACAAGCCGGCGTTCCTGATCTTCTAAATAAATTTTATCAGTATTTCTGATGTACCCTTTCTAAGGATTGTGTAGAAGAAACAGTTGCAGGATTTTACTTATGTAAAAAGAACCGTGTTCTGACAAACAGTTTTCCAAGTTCCTACTACTAATTTGTTCCAGTGTTGCATAGAAATGTCGGAACAATGTCGAAAAGCATGGAGAGCAAAATCAACTCCAGTTACACCAAAAGATAAGAAAGTTACAAACTTTATGAGCAAATTAACGAGAAATACAGCTCGAACGAGGAGGTAATTACGAATTACAACATTGTGTCAAGCAATAGGTGTTAATGCGCATCTTCCTCTTCACAGAATTTGGTGTACTCCTTCGGACCCATCAGACTTTCTAGCTCGGCCGGGTTACTTGGCTTCACCTTGATCATCCATCCATCTTCATACGGGCTCGAGTTTAGCTACATTATAATGAGTTGTTTTATACTTTTATATATGGTTGGATCATAATATAGTGATATAAGAGAATCAAGGAAGACGACTTACTAAACCAGGAGTTTCTGAAAGCTTAGTGTTAACTTCAATGATCTCACCGGAAATGGGGGCATTAACATCACTGGTGGCTTTCACACTCTCTACTGATGCAAAGGCTTTTCCTGCTTCTGCTGTCTTGCCTGCTTCAGGTAGCTCTGCAAACACCACATCTCCTAGATGCCCCTGTCCATTTATATATAAAATTTCGTCAGACGATTATTCTGAAAAATGAAGATAAGTAGGATTATAAGAGTAATATGAACCTGAGCATGATCGGTAACACCAATGGTGGCCACTGAACCTTCATGTTTCACCCATTCATGTGATGATGCATACTTCAATCCATCCAATACTGCAAAAACAAAATAAAGCACTAAAGTTTAAACCAATCCATTCTTACAAGTTTCGGCGATGATGAACTCTAGTATGCATCCTAAAAAAAACTTCCTAAATGTTGAGTTACAACGACACCTGCAACAAAAAAAATAGTACTACAGTCTACAAGAGACTTCATTATGGAGGTCAAAATACGCAATCTTACCACAGTATGGAAAAATCACAAGGGTTGTTTTCTTCCACGTAAAAAGCACAAACAGTTGAACGGGTCATGTTACATTAGTTTCAACATATATCTGGCTCCGTTAGTGTCTTAGTGACGACATAATAACACATGAGCATAAAGAAATAGACAGCTGAAAAATATATACCAGTAGAGAAGCATCTGGAGAGGGAAAATGCAGGAAGAGTTTTAGAAGCAGAAGTGAGACGAAAGGTGTTGGCAGTAGAGGAAGCCCACATTCTCAAGGCCATTGTTATTGTTTTATCTTCTTGTGTTTATTTTATGTGCTTCTCTGCCTTTGTTTATCTTAGAAGAGTAAAGCTACACAAAAGCAAATATCTAGGAGATTATGGGGGTGAAATGTGAAAGAAGTGGAAACTTTATATCTCTTCATGTTTTATCATTTTTGAATGGTGGACAATGAAAGCCTAATCCTACACACTTTGCTATCACCTCTTCATCTCTTTGTTTTCATTTTTATTTTATTTTATTTTTGTTATTTTCTTCTTCCAAAACAATAGCTACTTACCTACTACACAATAGTCCTTTTGAAAAGGAAACTATAGTAGTCCACATAATCTAATTTTTAGAGTGTGGTAGCTTGGAGTTTGAGTAATTATCATCATGTTAATACTTAGTTCTTTTGAACTTTTCTTTACCTAATTTAAATCAAGTTCAGCAAGTATAAGTTAAGTTCAAAAAAGTTAAGTTTAGTAAAAATAAGTTAAGTTCAGTAAAAATAAGTTAAGCAAAAATAAGAAGTTCAGCAAAAAACAATTCAGAAAAATTAAGCAAAAACGAGTTAAGTTAAGTAAAAATAAGTTAAGTTAAGTTCATCAAAATTAAGTTTAGAAAAGTTAACTTAAGTTAACTATAAACTCATCATACCCGTTTTATAGTATTGAAGAGTTTTTAAGAAGTTATGATTTTCACAAATTCTCTTTTGCGGTAGTCTTATTTGCGACCAATAGAGAACTATTGTAATACCCGTCACTTTAGGGTACCCGTTGACCTACCGTTGACTGACCTTGACCGGGGTTAGAACATTGGCAATGAAAAAAAGGGGAAACTATTTGTGTCTTAGAGTGGGTACTTGACCGAATGGGTGTCACTCGGTCGAGTGCACTTGGCACTCGATTAAGTGCAGTGAACTCGGTCGAGTGTGTTCGGCACTCGACCGAGTGTTACGATGTCAGAATGATATTTAATAACACAGAGGCTGCGACCCGAGACATTTCATTTTCATTTCTTCCTCTCCTCTCCTAACCTAGTAGCCTTTCTCTCCCTCTACCCTTCCACTATCTCCATAAATCTCACCTTGGACTTCACTCCGGGATTGGCCGTGACTCGGGAAGGGAAATAAGGAATCGGATCATTGTCGTCGTTAATGTCTAGTTAACCTTGATGTAAGTCTCCTACCTATTTGTGAATTATTACATTTCCTCTTATGATTTGTATAGTAATAGGATAATATGTGATGTATGTTGTAGGCATTGTTGTGATTGATTTCCATTGTTCCGCGATTTTTTGCTATGACTAAGGATCAGCGAAAGGTAGGTTTACCCTACTCAGTTATCATCACTGTATTTATGTTGTTATGATCGGTTGTATTGCTGTGATATTCATGATGGATAGTGTTGATTTCGATGTTGATGATTGAGGATGTTGTTGGCGGTGTTGGTGATGTTGATTGTGAGGCTGTTGGGAGACGGTTCTCACCTCTTGTGACTCCCATCATAAGGGGGATGTGTACCTTAAGGAACTAGGTTCGCTCGTGGCATCGAGCGGGGCTTAGGTGGGGATTGGCTGCGGTCCCACACTGGCGGTGCGAAATACCTGTTGCGATGGGTAATCCATGTGATGGTGGTGGCGTTGGTGGGTGCGGGCGATGATTACCCTTTATGCTTTACTTGATTGATGGCGGATTGTTGTATGATGTACTGACGTGTTGGTGGTTGTGTGGTGTTTTCTTTATGTTGTGTCCTGCTGTGATCCATTTGATGTTGCTGACAAATGGTGAGCAGTCGGACTTTCAGGTGCTTATGTTGCTGTCTTGGCTTCTGGGATTGGGCAGAGTGATCGTGGTACACCCGCGAGTGGCGGAAGAGTCCCTAGATTTGTCTCACGTTTACTTTCAATTATAGGATGACGAGTTGTAATCATTTATTTATTCCGGTGTAATAATTGTACAAACACTATTAATTTTTTCATTATGGTTTCTATAATACTTACTTCCTCGGGAAACCAAAATGGTGATACCTTAGTCTATCAGGGAAGGTTTTGCTAAAGGCTCATTGGTAGGGTGGGGTGTTACAAGTGGTATTAGAGCGACGATTTTGGAACCTGAACCAATGAACCTAATTGAACATAGTGAGTCTAATAAAATGAACCTGGTGTATGTGTACTAGGAGCCACGATGTATGTTTGGTTTTGGGTGAGAAGGTGCCCTCACTTCAGAATCCCGGGCCTAATGTGCTTAAGCCAGTCACGCCGTGGTGAGATGTGTGGATGGGAAATAGAACCGAGAAGTGTTGCGTGCAATCTTTGTTCCTTGATGATAGTTATGTGACTGATTTGTGCTAGTGATGGGGGTAAGGCCTCATTAACTGGAAGTGGGTAGCGCGGTGGATGTAGTTATATGAGCATTTTATATGTATTTACCATGAGTAATGTGCATTACTGTTGTATGACATCATAGTACGTACATCGTTATGTGATTAACGTTATATGTATCTTCTTGTGGTAGAGGGACACTCCTTGGAGTGTCGGTAATTCGGTTTATGGCTGCCTGTTAGGAAGACGGATAATGGTATAATAGCCTATAGTGGCGAAATAGATTAAAGATGTGCGATACGGGATATAGAAACTAACGTGTGACAAGTTCTGGACACGTTCTGGACTCCGATCAGTGTCTTTTGTGATGCAGAAATGGAAATACATCATTCGAGTTAGAAAATTTGACATTTTTTGGGATACTCGACCGAGTACAGAAAACACTCGACCGAATCCGTCGAACTCGACCGAGTGCATTGACCACTCGATCGAGTACTGGGGGAATAGATATTCTGCCAATTTAATTCCCTAGCACTCGATCGAGTAATCTGAACACTTGACCGAGTGAAAGATTGTAACACCCCTGATTTTCGGCTAAATTTAAAATTGACTTTTACATAAAAAAAAACTCGCCAAAATACAGGGATATTATAATCAATATACAAAGTCTCTTATTACAAAATGTTCAATAAAACAAATTTCTACAAACTCAAAATAAAACTTTTAACAAATTCTCGAATAAAAACTTGACTTGAAATAAAAATCCTTTTGAATTGCAGCGGAAGTCACCTGAAAAGAAAACCAGAAGACAGAGAAGGACCTACCCCCATGACGGGTAGCTCATAAGGGAAAAACACGTCAGCCAGTGAGCTGAGTAACAGATAATACCTCAATATAAGTAGTATAGTTTTTGGTCATGGCGTAGAAACACGTACACGTAAAAATAAAATAAACAAATAGAATAATAAAAACACTCCCCGGGTAACTAATCTCAAACTCAAAGCTACTCCACAATATATCCATAATATAATACTCTCTCATTCCAATAATTAATTGAGTCTCATCTCATTACTCCGTCTCACTCATTACTCATCTTACCCATTACCCCGTCTCATAATAAATATTCCAAAGAAACCAAATATCGTATTCTCATCGTCGAACCTAAGCCAAGGACAAGGGGTGACTGAACTGGCGGAAAGAACCGCAAAACAATATTTCCATCTCAATATCGATTCCAAAACTCAATAACAATATGTCAATAACCAAGGTCACACACGGACCATAAAACTCAATATGGCACAACGACCTCATAACTCAATACCAGTAACCAAATCTCAATTTCAATATCGATATTGTCAAAGGTTCAAAGAACCGTGCTCAACACTTAGAGTACAAAACTCCAAGCTACTCACCCACGAGTCAAGGACAAAAGATCGACAAATTAAATACAAATCAACAAAATATCCGTAAGCCACAAACACTAGGTAATTCAATCATGGTCTCCATACTAGAATTCGTAATCCACCACTAGTACTAAATATATGTAACTCACGGATTATTCCATAAAACTTGTCCAACATCACTTCTGGCGTCTAACTACTTCTAAACAAGCATAAAATAAGGTAGCTCCTCATAAACAACCATTCTCCATGCAAAAAGTACTAAAACTATCTCTTTAATAATCAAATAGTCCCTGGTACAACCCATCTCACAAAGAACTATAACGATAATAATAAATATATATACATACCATTATATAATAAAGATCCAAATATGTAATTCACCAAACTAAATATTCAATACACAATTCACCAAAGTCGGTACCAATGAGCATATAATCATATAACCCCGAACAATATTAATAATATTAGGGCCGGTAAAATCGTGTTACCTTGAATATAAGAGAATAGACAAGATCAGACGAGTAGAACGAATGAACGCCGCAAGCAATAACAGATAAGGAGACATGAAAAAGGATAGCTAAGTACATAGTAATGACAACTTTTCTTTGTTTGATTGGGATATGATGATGATTATAAAAGGTTTAGTGAATGGCAGTGATAATCTAGGAGACAGCCGCAAGAAGAGATGAGGGAAGATGATGACAAGAAAAATAAGGGTTTTATGATCAACAATTCCTAGGTTAGCTAATAGTTATACCAAGGAAGGAAAATAATGGGCCATTCAATAAAAGTGGACCGAGAGATAGGTTTAAAATAAAAGGTTTACTAAATTTGTTTTACCATTAAATTTAATTAAAGTAGAATAATAAAGCCGATTAAAAATAGCGCAAACTATTAGTGACATATTCAAAATATTTGAGATATTACAATCTTTCCCCCTTAAAAAGAACTTCGTCCCGAAGTTCGACTTTAGAAAAACTTAAAATAATTTTTTTTTTCTGAAAATGACTGGTATTACAATCCACCTTACTTAAAAATAAAGTTCGTCCTTGAACTTAAAATTTCCAAACAATTTGAGTCACAAAAATTTAGGAAATGTTTTAAAAGTGAAATCGGCGGTGTCAAGATGTGACGATCTTAACACCTAGCCAGAAAATAACCCGCTCTGATACCACTTTGTAACACCCCCTTATCTAAGAGCCTTTAGCAAGACATTCTCAGATAACTGAAGTTGTTACCATCTCGGTTTCCCGAGACAGTGAATAACAAAGTAAAAACAATCAACAGTACTTTATATGAATTAAATAAATAATAGTCTCGTTACAAAATACACTTTCTTTATACAAAATGAAATAATATAAAATCGAATAAAACTTTTACAAAGCTTTACTAAAAATCTTCACTTGAAATAAAAATCCTTTTGAACAGTAGCGGAAGTCACCTGAAAAGAAACTCATAAGACAGAATAGGCCTACCCTCATGAGGGTAGCCCAGAAGGGAGAAATACATCAGCCATGGAAAGCTGAGTAAGAGATAATACCTCAATAAGCAGAATAGTTTTTTTGGTCATGTCGTGGAAACACGTACACGTATAAATAAAAATAAACATATAAAATAATAAAAACGATCCCCGGGTAACTAAACTCAACCTTTAACTCATTCCACAAAATAATCTTAACATAATACACTTTCTTATCCCAATATTAAATAATTCCTCAACTCGTAATTTCCGTCTCACTCGTTACTCCGTCTTATAATATAATAACTCCAAAACTCATAATATAATATTCCAAGTAACCAAAATTTCGTATTCTCATCGTCGAACCTAAGCCAAGGACAATGGGTGAGTGAACCGGTGGGTAAGACCGCTAAACAATATTTCCATCTCAATATCGATCCAAAACTCAATAACAATAAACTCAATAACCAAAGTCACACACGTACCGTAAAACTCAATATGGCAAAACAGCCTAATAACTCAACACCAGTAACCAATCTCAATTTCAATATCGATATTGTCAAAAGGTCCAACAATGAACCTTGCTCAACACTTAGAGTACAAGACTCCAAGCTACTCACCCACGAGTCTATGTCAAAGGAACCGACAATTTAAACACAATAATATCAATAACCGTATAAATTGGTCTGTAAGGCCAAATAATAATTAATCAACAGTCGTAAGAAATAGTATCAACCTATAATTCCACTCTAAATCCTCTTTCACGTATTGAGGAACATTAATTAATCCAACATGTATTATATACACTAGCTAAATCCCAACGTAATCACGATAATAAAAGTATCTCTATTATCCCATATTTCTCGTATTACACACATATTCTAACTGATCTCTTACACAATTTCGTTAAACCATCTCACCGTGAACAACCGTAATAAGAATAGATACGTACGATTAATAGTATAAAATAGTAACGTAAACATTATATCACATAATAATATCGGTGATAAATCTGGACAGATCAATTAGCACATATAAATATAACCCCGAATAATATCTCAACAAGTCAATTAATTAACACACACACACACACACACACACACACACACACATATATATATATATACACACACACACACACACACACACATATAACGCCGAACAATAGTAAAGATAATAGAGACGGTAGAATCGTGTTACCTTAAGACATACGAGTTGCCCGAAAATCGACCGATGAAATTTCGAGTCAGGAAGTACATGAGGTAAAATTGCTGATGTGGGATGATAAGAAAAATTCAACAAAACAATTTGTGATATAACTAGGAGAGAAGGACAACAACACGGGTTTAATGATCAAGCAAATAATAATGGGGATGAGATAGATAAATCTCTGGATTCCATGATCATAATGAGTGACAAGATTAAGATGACATGTGTATAAGAAGACGGCTGAATTAGAGGGGCACAAATTAAGAGGATGAATTATAGGGAAGGCAAAAACGTATAAAGTAGGCATAAGGGTTTATAACATTCATTCTTTTTATAATATTATCTTAATAAAATACTAAAGATACGTAGTTAATATTAAAAATATTTGAAGTATTATAAAAATATTGTTTTGCGGTCTTATCGCCAGTTCACTCACCCATTGTCTTTGGCCTAGACTCGACGATGAGAATACGATATCTTGTTACTTTGGAATATTATATTATGAGTTTGGAGTATTAAATTATGAGACGGAGTTATGAGTGAGACGGAGAAATGAATGAGACAGAATAATGATGAGTTGAGATATTGTTAATTATTAGGATAAGAGAGTTTATTATATTATCGATATATTATGGAGTAGCCTTGAGCTTGAGATTAGTTACCCGAGGAGTGTTTTTATTATTCTCTCTGTTTATTTTTATTTTTATGTGTATGTGTTTCCACGCCATGACCAAAACTATCCAGCTTATATTGAGGTATTATCTGTTACTCGGCTCCCTGGCTGATGTGTTTTTCCCTTTTGGGCTACCTGTCATGGGGGTAGGCCTATTCTATCTTCTGATTTTATTTTCAGGTGACTTCCGCTGCGATTCAAAAGGATTTTATTTCAAGTCAAGATTTTATTTTAGACTTTGTAAAAGTTCATTTGATTTTATATCATTGTGTTTTTATTAAAAATTTTGTAATAAGTGACTTTGTATATTAATTATGATATCCCTATGTTCTTTGCGAGTTTTGAATGTAATTATTAGTTTTTATTTAGCCGAAAATCAGGGGTGTTACACAACTCCAGACTACCACTTTCTAGTTTGTACACTATTCACAAGTGAGCAGTCAATTTCGATTTTCTCTCAAGATTAGGATGTTATTGGGGCTACTTAATTGAATGTTTTACAAGAAATTTTGGATCCTACAATATACTTAGAGTATGCTTCAATTTATTATGTCTGGATTTTGCAAAACAAAAGTAATTAAAAAGATACTCCTCGATTCAACTCCAGACTACTACTTTCTAGTTTGTACACTATTCACAAGTGAGCATTCAATTTCGATTTTTTCTCAATACATAAATGAAAATATATTCATGTGTGATTTTGTTTGATTCGTCTTTACGAGTACATTACAAATATCTAAATTTTATAATTTTTGCAAATACGTAGTTAACGATATTTAACGCGTAAAACATGTATTGACAAACGTAAAAAATATATAATGGTAGTGTGGAGTTGAATGGAGAGAGTACTAGTTTTCTTTTATTTAGCAATTATTATTATGAAAAGTTATGAATTAATTAATAAAAGTCTCCCTTTTGGTGAGATTAGCTTATCAGTCTTTATTTTCAGAGTTTTTTGTCCTTTATGTCTTTCTAGGGTTTCGTTTTATTGCAAATTTAGATAAGAGTGGTTTGTTGATGATTCATTATACGACTCTACGAATGATACGCGTTATTTGCTGGCAATCTATGGTGTCAATTAAAACAAGATAAATTTTCTCATCAAACAAAGGATCCTCTTTAAAGTTACATGAAGAGAGCGATACAAGGATGATCCAAATTATCATATCATGTTTTGAAATCCTTAGTTTTACAAGAGAAACTTGTCCTTTGATTTCTATTAGAATTGTTTTTGTGTATACCTATCGTTTGTAACTGTTGTTTGGTGTTTTATTAATGAATTGATCTTTCCTTCGTAAAAAAGATATTAGATTTAAATCCGTACAAAACTACTTGGGGTTCGTACTTAGACGTGATATATGCTACTAATGCAAAAGGATGGAGAATATTAAACTGCAAAATACTTCCTACATTCCAATCAATTCTATACATTTGATTGAAATAAAACTCACATGTATTCAACAAATGTATAGAATTGATTGCAATGGAGAAAGTACGTAAATATATCGCTATAAAAAAACAAATGTTAAAACTGTTTACAATATTTTTTCAACAAACACAAATACACGAATAATTCAGAAGACTAAGAACATTACAAATATTGGAAAATATCATGATAAACTACATTGCTGCATTAGATATACACTTATTACTATCGCAAATCAAAATTTCCAACCCTTATTTTCTTGTGCCCCTTGAAATTGCCACAAAAAGCTACCCATGACCAAAAATCGGTCTTGGAAGATAGACGTTGACCTGAAATAAAAATTGTCCTATTGACTTTTGTTTATCGTCATTGCAAAACAAACAGGAATGAAGAATTGCCTCCTATTGAAATGTACCGGGAATTTACTGTAGTTCGACGGAGTAAGTGTTAATAGAGCAATATGCACTCTATAACCTTTATGACTACAAATTAAAATCGTACACCTAATCACGCGAGACCCTAAATCTGTCACAATTAATCTGGTACGATTACATAGACCACGTTATTGATCAATAATTTTCCTAAGAAGCATCACCAGAACACCGACCTTTAACCTCAATTGATGATTCGAAAGTCCGGAAAATCTGTTGAGGAACTACATAGAGTGTAAGTCACCCTCATCTATAGTTGTGTCATCTTTACTAACTTCATCATAGCTTAGATATAATCTCTCCTCTCCACGAATAAGCGAAAACACCTGCATAATCGTTTACCACTCTCGTGAGTAAGGGCAAGGATTGCCCTTTCCTCAAGTGTAGACACTTCAAATTTGTCTACCAGCCTTACGGGTACCCGATGATGAGGCTAAATAGTAATGACTAAATGAAAATTGACGATGTTATAGTTAACGGCTCTTTACGCTTATTTCCTGAGAAATCACTTGTAATGCCATAAAACTACCAAAAATACATTTATTTCCATTTCATATTATATACCGTTTTATTCAAAATGATGAATTATTGGCCTAAGACCGATACGAGAAAGAGAAGAAATAATTTAATATCTAATCTCAGTTGAATAAATAAAAAGTAAGCCCACATTGACATCCAAATGCTACATACGTATGTATCTTGTCCATGATCAAAACAAGTAGAAGGTGTTGTGACTTACAAGAAAGATGCAGCATATTGGAGATTGAAAATAAAAAAAATAAGATAACAACTAAATTAGAGATAAAAGTTCATCCAAGTTATTTTACATGGTTGAGATTAGTTGTCATTTTAGCCACATGGTTAGAATTAGAAACCAACAAGAAGTATGGCACAAGTCAGTCATTAACTCATTATAAATACCACATTACCATGCATACACGGACGGGGGAAAAGACAAGAATATACGCGAGGAGCGTTTGGTTGGGGGTCTATAAGAAAGGAAAAAGAAAACAAAGCTAATGATTTTCTTTGTTGGTGTTTGTTTGACACAAACAAAGAGATTGAAATTCCCTTCCTTACCCATAAATCCGTTTAATTCCTTACCCCCCACCCCCCAAGGTATTAGATTTCATTACCCATGTTACCCTTCAACCACCTTATTCACCTACCTCTACACTTGCGACCACCACAACACCAGCCACCACCACAGCAGCACTTGGACGCCACCACCACCGTCATCGCCACCACCTTCATGACGCCACCACCACCATCACCACCAAAGCCACCCCACCACTATCTGCTTCCTCATCCCTAACTTCAACACCCAACACCACTGCAACCTATCCCTGCCACCCGTCGCCGACCTAAGGTCCACCATCACCACGACCCAATTACCACAATAATTCATACGATGAACAACAACATTAACACAATGTTTAGATTTGGTGTTTTGAAGGGAGGATGAGGGGATTTTAGTGGTGGGGGAGTGTTTTATGGCTTGGGGGTGGTGGTTTTGAGTGGGAAAGATTGTTTATGGTGGCGGGAGTCAAGTAAGGTGTCGACGACGGAGGTAGATGTTGATGGCAACGAAGGTCATTTTGGGTGGGTGGTTGGAGGTTGCCTAGAAAAGGTATGGTGGTTGTTGATGGTGGAGATAAGATGTGTGGTGGTTGATGGAATAAATGACATTCCCTTTTATAAGACAACCAAACAATAAGTTTAATTTGGGGTAAACTCTTTCCTTACCCCCTCTTTCCCTTTCTTAATCTCATTCCCTTATCCTTTCCTGAACCAAACGCCCCCTCAGAGGACAGAAAGCATACGGCTACACAAAATAATATTAGGCGAGATTCACAAATAATACCTTAACATATATTCCATACTCGTACAAAAATACCCGTCTCAAATATACTATCTCAATTCCAAAATCACACATACACATAAATCGTCCTAGTTTTCATAATTGCACATAAGAGCCGTTAATTCACGAAAAAGTCGAGATTCATTCATAGTCGATCCAAATAGGCCTGAGGGTACCAATTATCAAATAAGTTTTCTTTTCTCTTTCATCTCATTGTTTTATTTTCTTTATTTATTTTATTGTTATTATACCTTTTAGCATTGTGTAGATACCTCATATCTGCACCTCCCGCCAATCACCCAATGATGATTGGACCGCATGTTGTGTACACGGAACGAGT
>JAOWBH010117309.1:0-13970 GCA_028566215.1 Silene coronaria | reverse complement strand
ACCATTTGGTAAGGCTAAGTCTCAATATTTAAAGTGAGAGGTCGAGTCAATTTATTATCTATCAAATTTAAGTGAACTAAATTTTGAACTATCAATAAATATAATTGACACGTTCGAAAAACTCGATATGATATGCATGTGTTGTTTATGGCGATTTGGCAATGCATGTAACATATAAAGCAAAATGCAAAACAATATATAAGTTCCTAGTATGGCCTTCCTAAATAGAAAATCTAATATTCTATTACAAATTCGGAAACCAACCCCTTTGGTCCCGTGAATTTCAAGTGCCACGCCTCCCAAGGACACTGTCTTGATCGGAACGCCTTTCCGAATGGCACCGTCTTGAATGAACATCGGTATTATAAATAATAATAAAAATACATAGCTATACCAATTATACATTTGTGTTTGTTGTGAGCACTTTCTGCTTTGGGGACTGGGGAGATATGTGATCATGAGTTCCGAGCTATCCACTATACAATTGTCAATGAAAACCAACATTACTTAATCACTGAGAAATTTTTTTTATGATTATTACAGAACTTAGAGCACCAAAATTATATTTTGTACTAAATAAACTTAACATTGATAAGGTGTATCTCACGGTATGCTATCGTTCAGCAAGATATTAGTGAAGAAATATAGAGAAATATTTCATTTATTAAAATGAGGAAATCTAAATTTGAATATTGTGGAAGTGGGATGATAAATACTCCTTATTTGCATTCTATTGGAGATTTGGAGTGTTTACCTTCTCCCTTAATTTTGGATGTTCTACCTCCCTTTTGTGTTTTTCCGTCTTATTTACCGTTTTGATCATGGTTTTTTGGGTTGGTGACTTACAGTTTGCAAGTCTTCATATGCAGGACATTTTACCATTTTAAAGGGTTTTAATTTTGTTGTACTATTACTATTATTGTATTCCTTAGGTTTTTGGCTAACCGCTCGCAGTAGGATTGTATTCTGAGTTATTGTCTTACTTTCATTGTTTTTATGTATGTAGATTGTCGTTGTAGTGGTTGCAGTGTTTGCTACGGGCTATGGAGATTATTGTATCTTGTGGTATTGGTTTTACAACTCTTTCTTTCTTTCTTTTTATGTTTTTTTAGCGGCCATTATACTATATTCCTGGGGTTTTTTTGCTGCCAGTAAAAGTTGTTGTCTTCCTTTCATTGTTTTTATATATGTAAATTGTCGCTCGAGTATAATATAAGGGTGATACTGGTAGTAAAGTGTAAATTAACAACAAATAAGGTTAATCAGTTTATAACGTGTACTTTGTTTTGATTCTATGCTTGCAGTTGAGGGGACGAGATCCATCGGTTACATACAAGGCTATAGACCAAAGCATTAATGATTTAGAATTGATATTTACGATCTTAGGTCAGTGATTCTCGATTATAATTCCATTATTTGTATCTGAAATATCCACTCTAAATCTTGCACATGCTTATTCACATGACACCCAATTGTTCAGTTTCGACGATTATTCAGTTTTATACCTTGCTTTCATACAGGTTCTCTACGTGGGATTGCTCGTATGGAGCGCACGCAGGTGCCGTGGTTTTGGATTTGGGCAGGTTTCTCGTCTCGGCGTCGTCCAGGACGGGTTTTGCTGATCCTTACGATACGCTTAGTGTTTCTCGTAATACGTCTGAATCTGAGGTCAAGAAGGCTTTTAGACGCCTTGCTTTACAAGTAATATGAAACGTTTCTTTTATATTATACATTTGGATTAATATTCTGGAATTTATTATTTGAATGATTTAATTGAGATTCGTTTGATTTTGTTTTTACAGTATCATCCAGATGTTTGCAAAGAGGATAATTGTAATGTTCAGTTTTACCAGATTAATGAAGCCTATGATGTAAGTAATAGCTGTGTAGTCAGATTTTGAGTTTTTAGATATCCATTATGATTGTTTCGTTTTTCGTATCAGGTCTTTGCCTTTCAGATTGTTTATTATTTTGTTAATCTTTACATTCGGGGCTCATCAGTTTCTTGGGATGGAGTTGTGGAAATGCTCCTGTGAGCTATTGCTTCATATTAGATGGTCATTTCTGCTCACCCTAGAATCACACCTTAGATTTACTATCATTCATGGATTCCTTCCTGTTTCAGTTTGTGATGGAGGCGGCAAATGTGCTTAGATTTTCGATTGATTTTCCAATCTCAAACAAGCTTGTATCAAGATTTTCAATTTCAGGTTCTAATATAAACAATTTTGTTCTCAGATAAATCAAGTTAACTTTGACAGCACTGAGGTGGCCTTAGCTAAGGGTTAATTCACATCTATTACTTTGGTCCTGGTCAAGCACTACGAATCAGCATACAACACAAATTCGACTAAGTTGGTTCAACTCAGTTGGTTATGGTAATGTTGAGTGGTTTGCCACCTACTCCCCGCAACTATGACCCATCTCCGGGTTGCTTCTAGGCTAGATTCCAAGCACTTCAACTATACCACAACGTATATACAAGTTCCCTATGCGGTCAGACATAGAGCCAGTACACTCGGTGTTGCAGACAATGTATGCACCTACACCAGGATACATGTCACGCTATGTGGTGGAGAAATAGGACCGAAATTTAATAAAATCGATGTTATTATTAAGCATTCACATACATTATCATTGAGTCGTTATCTTTGTTTATATGAATGTATTTAACTATGAGCCGTAATCAGAAACTTAGTAATCTACATTTTTTGCTATTGTTCAAGATCTAATTTTACATTGTGTTATAATATAAGTATTTTGCGATGCCCTCAAATGTTATTTGTAGCGTGCCACTAAGTGCTTTTATACAAATTTCACGAAACGGAAAGGGCACCATTATTACAATGCTTTCTCACGGCCTCATTAGTACACTTTTGCATCATCATTAAGTCCGATTTTTACGTTTGTACCAATGTGTGTAAGATAAACTGTAACCAAGACTAACAAGTGTTCTGCGATGCTCCAGGTATTATCATAGCCTACCACTAAGTATTTTTAGGATAAATTTCAAGAAATAAAAATGACACCATTGACTACCACACACGACTTTCCCTCAAAACCGGCCAAACAATTGGTCAAATTGGGGCAACATTGTTACTACAATGAGGGAGTGTGTTTACAGTAACATTGTTACTATAACAATATGCTAACGTAAGCATAAACGGCAGAATATGAATATGATATGCAAACGCAGTTGTAAAGCAGAATATGAATATGAGTGTGGCGGAGATAGGTAGGTTGAGGTGGATGTGCGGCCATACAAGGAAAGATCGATTAAGAAATGAGACGATTAGGGAAAAGGTAAAAGTGGCGCCAATATGGCATGTGAGAAGGAGACCTATGGACGCACCAGTTTGGAGGCTAGAGACAGAAAATGTTGCTAGGGTAGAGCGAGGCCAAAACAGACATGGTTGGTGTAGAGAAAGTGAGAGCCTAATATTGATCGAGTTTGTTGATAAGAATAAAAAATTAGCTTGTTTAGAAGAAAAGAGTGATCATAATAATAATAATAATCATAATCAAAAGGGAGAGAAATGGAATCACCATTCAAGAAGGATTGTCTCAAGGGTAAAGTGGCTTTACTCACCGGAGGCGGCTCTGGTATTGGTTTGGAGATATCAACACAACTTGGCAAACATGGAGCTTCCATTGCTATCATGGGCAGACGCAAACAAGTCCTTGATTCTGCTGTTTCTTCTCTCTCTTCCCTTGCCATTCCTGTATCTCTACTTTCCTTTCTCTTTCTTTCTTTTTTTTAGATGTGGGTTTTCTTAATCTTATCCTTGTGTTCTGTCGTAATGATCTGAACTATGATCTGAATTCCCTGTTTATATAAGAGAACTCAATGTCCTACCAAGGGGGTTTATGGGATAATGTTATCATCTGACATTTTCGCCACATCCTACCACCAACCTCGCTTTCCTTCTTGATTATCCTTACACCCATCAGTAATACTCCGTATATTCTATCATCTCCTCGTTTCCTTGTCGTCTCATTGTCATGATCGACCTCGTGTTTTTAAAGCCAAGGTATCAACTTGACATTATTTGAGACCTCATTCCCTT
The DNA here is from genome assembly GCA_028566215.1 of Silene coronaria. Lineage (NCBI taxonomy): Eukaryota > Viridiplantae > Streptophyta > Magnoliopsida > Caryophyllales > Caryophyllaceae > Silene > Silene coronaria. The sequence continues at coordinate 9,903 of JAOWBH010117309.1, read as the reverse complement.
GCGATGGTGGTCCAGTCCATGGTCCTCCTCCTCATCTATTAAGGTTAGCACGTTGATGCTATGTAGTTCTTCCTAACATTTTTGAGCAGTGATTTCAGCCTCATCACAACTAAAGCTTAATTCTTGGAGAATTCTGCAAAAGTGTTTTCACGAGCATTTTTTTTGAAACCTTGACATGGAAACTATTTTTGGTTGGGCATCAGAAAAAGAGACTGAGATTGTGTTTTTTTATATTTCAAGTGGCGAAGGGTTATAACTTATAAGCTGTTGAACAGGATCATGAAGGAGGGTCTAATGTTTTTTTTTTTTTTTTTTATAAATTTTGGCGCTAGAGTAGTCGCTTGAAGTCTAGCTAGGATTGGGGCTTATTGAATATATTCTAGAAACAACTAATATCTTGGTTTATTGATATATCAGCTCTATGAAGAACAATTACCATGAAAAACAATTACCATGAAAGTGATCCTCCTATCATTCCACATCATCCCTTGCCTTAGTTCATTCTTTGTAGGATCATCACAGGGGAGGGTTTTGAGCTAAACCTAACTAATATGGCTGCCTTTTATTCTTGTAATATTGGCCAATCCTTAATACCCCTGGTTTGTCTTTCTCTTTAAATGAATGGATTGGACACCATTTTTGACTATCACATTTCAACCTCAAAGAATCGATCCACCTTGTATAAGGACTACCCTTGCTTAGTTTCTCCTCAAAAAGAAATTCAAACTAGAAAATCTTGCTAAGTGAGAAGGTTGTTTGAGAAATTACCCACAGCAGTTGCCAAATTAGTAAATTAATGTCTCATCTCCATTACAGCATTAGATTGCTCAAATCTTTAACCTCAAAATCCGAGTGTTGCCTGCCAATTAATCCAATCTTGTGGTTTTTGAGTTATGTTACCCTAGATAGCGTGGATATCCACAATATTCCCACCCATATTGTTTGGTCTGTAATAAAAAGCTTAGACAGCCTCTTCCAGTCGAGGTTCTGAATTGTGAGGATTTTTACAATAACCATGAATGCTTAGTGGCCTAATACTCCGGGGAAGTCTGATATCACTTGTCATGATACGAATTTCAAGAGTTGTCGATGAAATCTGTAAATTTAACGCAGATTCTAAATTCCAGACATAATTGAAGGATCATTTAGCTGAGAGATTATAATGGGAGAATCAGAGAAAAGTGTACCATAAAACTACCAATTTAACTAGAACTAAGCTATTTATAAGCTCGAGTTGATTTCTCGCCAAAAACATAACAAAGTTCTGTTATAAGTTGTTTGTGTTGACATTCTGTTCCCCGAGGCTTCTCTTGCGCATAATTGGTATTCCATGACACAGTTCTGACTAAAGAGGCTTATATAGCTTTACTTTTGAATTGACAAAGAGTGGTTTTGTAGTAAACATCAAGGGCAAGTTGAATAATTGGAACCAAGATATATGTACTCCTTTTCTAGTGTACAAAAGATCTATGCGGTATATGATTTAGTGGTCCCTGTACTCGCTAAAACAAGCATGGTTATCTTTTCTAACAAGTAGTCTCGATTATTATGTAGCTGAAAGCGGGGTTGTTTGGTTCAAACATTAGGAATGGATTCTAACTCCAAGGAGGTATGGAGTTGGAACCCCATACATGTAAAAGTTGTTCGGTTCAATCCGGGAATGGGAAATAATAATTTGTTAGGTGGAATGGAGTTAGAAACTTGGGAGGAGAGATGGGTACGGGATTCCAACGGATTGAAATGTAGTTAGAATCCATCAGGTATCTAACTCCATTCCAAAATGCTCCAACCAAACACTGGAATGGACCGAATCCATTCCAATCCATTCCAAAAGCTCCAACCAAACACTCCCTTAGTTCTTTAATCTTTGAAAGGAATGGGTACGATTTTGAGTAAATAGTTAAGCATATATTCTAATTGTGTAAAATATCGGTGTAAATAGTGATCTTGTAATCTATCTTTGCAGCTGGTATTGGTCATTTCGCTTTACATGTGGTCTTTATTCTTTAATATGGCTATTACTGTCTCATAATGTGGTCATGTTATCTTCAAATCTTTTACAAAGCCATCGCAATTTGCTGTCACAGTTGCTATCGACTGAATATTGTTGTTTAATTAACGTCTCTCATTGAAGATGGCAATTAATATTCACCTATGATGTAGGTGTTGTATTATCTCAAAGTACAAAAAATTGGACTTTTGTGACCTATCTTTTTGTAGTGGTACCATGGTTTAAAATCGAGGTATCGACTGTTAGACCGGTAATGGTAACGTATCATGGAATTGTCCTCGATAAGGTGTCGGGGCCAGAGTCGCAATTATCACAACGGTATTTATTTTGAAAGCTTTTGTAGATGTTTTGTCGTCTATTGTCTCTTTCATATAAAGCTAAGAGTATATCTATTTAGAATAATTGATTTGACCAGTATTATACAATTTTGTAGTGCTTTTCATCACAAAGTTTGGTTGGTACAAGTTATAACTTGATCATCTCGGGTTCTTCGCCGGTCGTGTGAGAAGGTGTTTGCCGGTACACGTTATAAATCGGCCGATTATTTTCATACTTTTAATTTACCCTATACATCTCGAGATATCTCGTATTCGCGATCTCATCTCGGACTATATGAGATGTATTAGTTCTGATTTTAAACCATAATTTGTACCCTTGGGTTTCGTTATGATTTAAAAAATGTCTCTCTTTTCCCTTCAATATTAATGTCGCGTAACTTCTCATACTAGCTGTTCTTTTACATGACCATCTATCGTTCCCCTGATATTTCTGTTTCTTCTTTGAGTCCTTGAGATTGCTTACTCATCATTTTAATGTCTTTTCTAATGAGAAGGCGATAGGCTTTGAAGGGGATGTTCGCAAGCCAGACGATGCAAGACGGGTTGTTGAGTCAACATATAATCACTATGGTCGAATTGACATTCTTGTGAATGCTGCAGCTGGCAATTTTCTGGTGTCCGCAGAGGATTTGTCCCCGAATGGATTTCGAACAGGTAAGGCTCGTTATTCAAATGCTAAGTGAGCTAGCATGTGAGTTTTATCTACCACCGTGACTCCGTGAGTTCATGGCAGTTTCTTTGTTTCTGGCGGGAGTATCAACAGAAATTACTTTATCTTACAGGCTTGGTATTAAAATGCTCCTGTTACATTACATAACCCCCTTTATGTAAAAGATTTTTCTATCGTCGTTACGTTATTCCCCTTATATAACGCTCTATAGAAAACTGCTGATACTATGTCCCGCATCAACTGATATTTGAAATATTTGTCATCATTTTGCAAGTGTTTACGTAGCTTAATATATACTGTGAGCTATTTTGTAAAAGTAATACATGGAAACATGTTCTTTTTTGCAATGTAGCATGCATTTGTGACAAAAATAAGAGGGCATAAAAGAGTACAACTTCATATTTTTAAAAGGGAAGAAGTAATAATGTTTCGAAATTTTGGTTGTAATGACAAACTTCAAGGTATCATGTGCAAGTGACAAACCTCGAAGTTACCATATGATTTTTTCGTTAAATTAATAAATGATTATACTATAATTATAAGGTAAATAAGAAGATGAGGTTTTATATGTATTGATCTTATGACGTGCAGTATGTGATATTCTACGTTTAGTTGTACCATTATTGAAAGTGGAAGAATTGACACAAATGGTTAAATGATGCGCTCTTGAAGATAGTATACTCCTGAGATTTGTAAGGGGAAAAGTAATGTGCGATCATGTCGTTGTTTGGGAGAGAGGTACCATGGGATCTGTCTTTCATTCCCACTAAGAAAAACAGGCGGTGCAAAATAAAGTTAATGGAGGACAACAGCTACTGGAACTGTGAATGGAGAGTAGTCAACCACATAATGTTGGAATTACTAGTGGCTCAAAGAATAAAGAACTGAGAAAGTGAGAAGGAATGGGGAAGATGTCGGATATGCAACATTGGACATTGTCGATGGTGAAATCAGAGGTTCTTCTAGACTCAATTTATCTGAACTTCCCTTGATTGAAGATGAACAGGATTGATGGAGAAGTGGCGGTCAATGAATCTGGTAAAGATGATCCCCATGGACTACTGTGCAATCAAAAAGTAAAGGTGGGCTCTTAGCCCCAGCGATAAATGACGGTGGTTTAAATCATATTAAAATATGCACGGATAATATCTCCGATGAATTTGCTTACTTGTATAATGCTATAATATATCATTGGGAATTGTCCTCCTCGGGAGGTCATAAGTGGTTTTGTGCAGCAAATTTGAGGAAATCGGAGAATTGATAAGGTGTAATTTTTGCCCATTAGTGTATTGATGGTTTGGTTAATAGGGTCATTATCTCTTTGATAATAAAGCCTGTTATCATCTGTCCATGGGCCTGTGATTCAGTTAGCAAAAGATGGTTCAAATTTTGCCTATATGGATTAAGCTGTTTAATCTGGAATAGAATTGGGGACAACACTATTTATTGAAAAATGCTTTGGGGTTGGGTAATCTTGTGAAATTTAATATTGCTACGCAGGAGAGACAAGATTAGGGTATCCTAGACTTATGGTGATGTTTAATGTTAGTCAGATTTCTATGCAAAATTCAGTTTGAAGATGAAAATGGTTAGTGGTTGATGTTGGGGTATAGCCGTACAGATAGAGTGGAATCCTGTCATATACGGTGGTTGTGAAGGTATTGGACATTAGTTAGAGCAGTTCAGGAAATGATCAATATGGGGAAGGTTCAGCTGCAAGGGTGGGATAAGAGTATAAGACTAGATTTAAATTAGTGTGGGCTGCTGCGATACGAAATACCTGTGCCAACACCTGTGGCTCCTCTTACCGGTTGTTGCTCTTGCTAGGGTGATTGCAAGGATAAACCAGCATGAGAGCAACCATTTAGGGGAGCGGGAAATATTAGCTCGTTCATGGGTGTTCTTTATAAGTCTGCTCAACAGGAGCTAGGAGGTAACTGGAAGCGTTAGTGGGTGCTCTACTCATGTTCATAATTACGGAGTAGTTGGGTATTCTGGAATGGCCAAGGACACACCGCAGCAAAGCAAAAGGAAGTTAAGAGATTTATGCATACGAACAAGCTACGGCTGTTTGGTCTATTTGAAATTGAAGTTAAAAATAAATCGTTGAAGAATATTACTAATATTTTTATTAATGATAATTGGTTGATTTCCACGAATAATAATTGGCATAAGGGGCCAGAGTTTTTTTGGTGTGGGATTTTACGAAACTCATTGCCAACATATTGGTTTGTGATGCCCAGTTCATTGATTGTGCAGTAGAAGCTCTTGGTTGAGGTTGCTTTCGGCTTTCGGCTGACAGCTTACTATGGTGTATGGTATTAATAAGAATGCCGAGAAAGAAGCATGGTATGAGTTGGAGATGTTTAGGTTGGGGTGCTCTGTGGCCATTTCAACAGTGTGCTGTTTTCAAATGCAAGGATGGTGACTGAAGTTAGCCAAGCAGAGCAATTTCCATTTCTGGAGTGGCCAAGTGGGTAACATACTGTGGGTTACAAGATAAGATATAGTAGGGATCATTTTTTTACTTGGAACAATAAGCAAGATCTTGAGACTAGGGTGTATAGTCTTATACTCTTACTGATGACGATTGGTTACTTAAGTTTGGTGAATTAAGAGCTTTGTTTTTACCTGAGGGATTGTACGTGCACTGTCCTTGTGTGGTGATGATAATCAATGAATTCTGGGAGGAGAAGAAGTAAATATATTAACATGTGGAGTCTTGCTTCTGTGTTTCAGAAGGGTGTCATGACTAGATGTTGGTAAGGGTGGATTGTACAAGGATGTTTCAGGTGGTTGCTATAGGAGTAAAAGGTCCTTTGAAAACGTTTAATGGCAGTCTGTTTTCAGATTTTGAGAAATATGCAGACATGGCCTATAAGTATCTCATTAAGAGCCAGTAGAAAATTGTGAGGAGCCGTTTTGGAAACGGAGTTGATCACATTGGAGTTTTTGGCTGTTAAGTGCTAACTTGTAGACTACTTGATGAGGCTAAATGGTTGGCTGATGGGGATACTAATTATGGTTTCTTTCATATAGTAGTATTCTACTATTAAAGCAAGGATACCTCAAACTAAAATGCTCCAGCTTTGTTGCATGAATGGTGTTTTGATGGCTGCTGCTTCATAAGGGATTATGGCTGCCTTCCTGCAGTTCTATCAGCAGCTCCTGTAGGAGAGTTAAGTAGTTAGCCACAATCTTCTGCCCATGTGTCTTCTACAGAAATAAGGGTGGTGGAGGAATCTTCAAGGTCTCAGTTGTGCAGACCTGTTGGTGATGTAGAGGTTAAGCTAGTCGTGTTTTCCATTAGCATGACGAAGCACCACGCCCTGATGGATGCAGAGTCAGTTTTTTCATTGATGTGTGGGAGATATTGGACATCAGGAATCTGCGGCTTTGAGACAGATAGATACCACTATTTTGACTTTTATCCAAAAGTTCAATCTCCTGATAGTGTTATGGAGTTCAGGCCTGTGCTGCATTGTTCTTTATAAGTGTATGATTGTTGAATCTGGAGTATGGCCGCTATCGGCAAGTACACTTGGCCAATAGGGGATTTAGTGGATCATTGGTGGATAAGATGGATAGACCTTGTGTATCGGCAAGGTTGAAGATATGCTGAATAGTGGAAATGTGGATGACTCGTGGAGAGCTTCCAAGAAAGGATACTATTTCTTGTGATTATTCTTGGTTGCAGATTTAGTAGTGTAAGGTGGATTGATTTCATTTTTGATTAGCTCTATTCATTGCTTTATCTCTTTGCTTGAGTGCTTTGATAGACTTGATACCAAGATTGAGACTGAATAAATGGAGGGTTTGTTAGACTGATGATGATAGGTGATACTGGATCAATAGAATGCAGCCAGCTTTTGGTTTTTTGGATTTTGCATTACAGCCGGGCCTGTTTGGCCTCTATTGGTGAATGCTGGGGCTGCAAATTACGGCTACTATACATGGAAATGGAGTTTTAAGGAGGGTCGTGGGATTATCTGTGCACTGGAAAGCTGTAATTGCTGTTCTCGACTCTCTTCGGGGATGGAGTTTAAGGAGGGCCACTTAATCATTGTTGCACAGGAAAGCTGCAATTGTTGTTTTCACATCTCAACTCTCTTCAGTGTAATATTTGGTGGGCACTAAATGAGTGCAGGATTAGATGTGCAGCAGTCAGTGCCTCCTGCAAGGCTGGTTCAAAAAGTGCAGGGAAATGTTACGCTGAATTGTGGCTAGATGATAAATGACATTCTGAAAACCAAGGATAAGGAGTGGCTTTAAGATGGTCAATTCCTCTGAATGTTTGATTGCTTAGAATAGTTAGATCCTGTCGTTGACTAGTAGGAGAAAAGGTGTCAATGCTGCAGCATTGTGATGCTGTTGGTTTTAATACTGAAAGTCTTACATTCTTGGCAGAAAAAGAGGTCCAGAATGACCCATGAGGCCACAATCCTGATGGAAATTAAAGGTAGAAACCAGGTTAGGAATTGTGTCTTGAATTACAAAATTCCTCATCTATCTTCGATACTCCCATAATAAAATAAAGTGTAGCTAAATTAAAATGCACTATACTTTCTTACCCCTGGAACTGAGATCTGAGAAACATCCGTCTCTGAGATTTTGGAGGCCTGTGTGAAAGTTTAAATGCAACGTGAAAAATTTAGGTAACCTTGGGTTCCCTTGGGTTAGATATTTTGATTTTCCGTTGCTTGCTTCATTTCTTTTACTTTTTATCGGGTATTTTTGCTAGTTATATGATTGAAGGTTTGATTGAATGGGTGGACATGTTCTTTAGTAAGTTGGCATCATTTAATTTTGTTTCATGATTGTAAATCCACAGTTTTGGACATCGACTCTGTTGGCACGTTTACAATGTGCCATGCAGCGCTTAAATATCTGAAGACAGGCGGAGTAGGGAGAGCATCATCTGGTGGTGGGGTTATACTGAACATCAGTGCCACCTTGCATTACACTGCCTCTTGGTACCAAATTCATGTATCTGCTGCCAAGGTTAGTTGTGACATTTTCACACAAGTCAGGACCAGTGGTGGACCTAGAATATCTTATTTGTCGTGTCTTGTTAGAAAATTTTGATATTATTATGCAAAAATTATACTCTTCCCTCCCCGTTTTATAATTTTTTTTCATCAACTTTTTGAGGTCAAAATTCCAAAATATGACACTGGATATGTTAAAAGGACAAAAACATTGTGTTAATTTTCCTGTGATCTGGGATCCTTGCTACTAATGGTCATAACTCATAACTCCATGTTCTCTAGGCAAGGATGAAACTTGCCTAGGCCAAACCGGGCCATAGCCCATATGTGCGAGGTTTATGAAATATAACCACTAAATAGTAATCCTTGTTTTGTATTTGGTGTAGAGGCGAGTGTATATATCAATGTAGTTTTAGAAAAGTGATGCGCGGAGGGAGCCTTATTGAAGTGATTTTCAGGGTTTAATGAATTTGATTTCATCTTTATTTTGAATTTCCATACTTTGTTTAGATTTCTCTTTCTCAAATTGTGAACGAACACCTTACTTGTAAATTGAAATTATTGATTGAATATATTAATTCCCTCAGATAATTCTCATAATTTACAATATATACTAAGATAATTCTCATCATGAATCACAATGTGAACACAATATCAATAGTATCTACAAAATCAATATATACAATAGTATTTACTTATAAAGCTCTGAAACCATGATAGAATATAATTCCTTGAGATAATTCTCATAATGTTTTACAATAAATACTAAGTACAATCAGGTATTTTAATGTGAACTCAATAGCAATAATATCTACAAAAAAATATATACAATACTATTTACTAGTAATTATAATTTAACTTCTAATAAAATAAAATAGTAAAATTACAACACCCCACGTAAAAAAATCGTGATTGGATATTTGGCACAATGGCCAATGTGCCACTCCCTCTAATTTTAGAGGAAGTTGGGTTCATCATCTTACTAAGAGGATGTTTCACGTGTGTTCTACAATAGAGAGGACCTTCTCTTAGAGGAGAGATAGTGCTAAGAGGAGGTACAATCCTCTCTATTGTACATGCTCTAAGTCCCCCTCCAAACCACTGGCAACTGCCACATCCACCCATTCCAGCTCTGCCTCACCACCATCAAACTCCACCAGCCTAAGGATCTCCACCACCACAACCACCACCTTGTCACCTCTCATCCTTCATGTTTTGTTCTTCACATAATGACCGACGTTCGACTTCGTTATCGAGGACTACCACTTCGTTCGGTGCAGTGGGCCGCGGACAGTTCACTAGGATTGACGACAGAGGGAGCATTGGTGGATGATTAGAACAAATGTCAGATTTGGGATTGACGATAGAGGGAGCGTGGTGGATGAAGAGAACATATGTCAGATTTGGGCCGGGCCCAGTTGAGTGTGATAGTCCACGGCATCTCGTTGACGGATGGGCTGGCTGTAGAGGGCATGAAAGTTGTTGGGAGTTAGAGAGATGGCGGATTGTGGCTTGCGTGGGAGAAGGGAGATGGAAGATCGTGGTCGGAAGGTAAAGCGGGTTGTGGTAGCTAGCTTGAGTTGAGAGGTTAGGTAGACCGATCTGATCTCGGGTGGGCCCGGGTTCGGCTCGAATTTTTTAGCTCCAACTCGGCTCGAAGCTCGCCGAGCCTAAAAAATTGAAGCTCTAGTTCGGCTCGGATAAAGCTTGAGTTCGAATCGAGCTCGTGCCGTCTTCATATTATTTTCACTTTCTCACATTTTGAATCTAATTAAATAGAAATATATTTAAATAACATATAAGATTATAAAATTCTAAAAAATACTCCCTCCTATTCTCACCATACTAACAAAATTTAAGGGAGTGAATATGGACCACACAAATACACTACCCCAC
>JAOWBH010117088.1:0-13972 GCA_028566215.1 Silene coronaria | reverse complement strand
GATCAACTGATCATCACCGTCAAACGACAGTAATGTCAAACTCTAGTAAGCCAATCATTACCGATTAATGTTGATCAGTTGACATTAGTAAAGAATCATCCCTCGTGTATTATTTTCGAGATTTTAATGATTATTTCTAAATCATCGTGATCGCACCATTGTTGAGGACACTTACTCCAACATGTGGCTCGTTGGACAACAGTGTTGAAAGCCATTGGACTTTTTCAAGTTTTTCTTGTTAATTAAGAAAATTTGGAAAAGAGTGTTTGAATTTTAAAATTTTTCCTTTTACAATTTTTTGAGAAGGAGGATTGTAAAATATTGGGGAAAATGATTTCTCCTTTTATAGTTTTCTGATAATGAAAATTTTAAAGAGATTTGATTTTCTTGTGAAAAAAGTAACTTAAAAATAATCATCATAGTAAAAAATGGGGTTATTTGAGAAAAGAATTCAAGGAAATCATGGAAACACACGAAATGTGCCACTTTGGATACTGTGATATTTTGGTAGTGAGATTTATCGCCCACGTATGTGAAGCGTGCAAAGAAAGCTGTAACTAGGGTTAGTTTCCCTAAATTTTCACCTATTTAAGCAGGGTAATCTTTGTTTTTGAGGCACATCTCAAAAATAAAAATTCGGGTTAATACAAAGAAAGAATCCTTTGTAAGCCTGGATTATTAATGGAGAATATGATGTTGATTCCGATAGAAGAAAATGATTTCTTCTTTACCTCGTCAAATCGTCAAGTAGCGGTTATGAAATTCAAGACCAAAGAAGCTAATGATGCTTTATGGGCAAATATTAAAGCTTATAATGATCAATATTTCGATGTACTCATGCATAATGAGAGCAGATCGTAAAGAGGGGACGATGGCTTAGGATGAAAGTCAACCGAAGTCTGATTTGTGTGATATCGAAATCATTGTTAAGCAGATCTTTAAGGGGATTGACAGGCCAGCCAAATACAGCATGATCATGGCCTGTAGCACTTGGGCGTTATGGTTGCTATCATCGGGTCCTGGAAATTTGAGTATAAGAGACAACTATAATGAGGAGTCAAATGGACTCCTAACACTATGCCAAATCTGGCCATCAATAACGAGCGTGTCACAACGGTTTAATGCATATAATAACGACATTTAGATTACCGTTTTCCAAATATTGGCGGAAACCTAGACCGCGCTAATAAGAATAACGGTTTTTCTCGAAAGCCGTTGTTACTAACGAGATAACGGCTGTTTAACAAACCGTTATCAAAAACATTTAACGGTTTCCAAAAAATCGTTATAGAATCACTCTTATCAACGGTTGTTAGACACCCGTTACCAGTTTACTAACAACTCATTAACGGCAGGATGATGATAAGTTGACCACGAGCAACCTTGTCCACCTCAACAACTTTACTTACAATTCACAGAGGCCAACGGGACGGACCAGGTGCACTTACGCAACAAGAGCGTAGAAAGAAAATGGGAAGAACGAGCTGAACAAGCTTGTCATCAGCGGAGAAGAATCTCCTACATCGTGGTAATCGACCTCAACAGTCCAAAGACCAACAACCCAAAGAACCAAGTAAACTGATAAGGACCAGAAAGCTCACCCCAACCAAGCTCCCATCTAAGAGCCTCAAACATACCCAAGACTACAACAAAGACCCATATAGTAGGAGATTATTATTAGAACATAAAAACAAGACAAAAAAATAACTTGTGATAACACTGATTAAAATTAAACCACCACCTCCATACCCACCAACCACACTAGAGATCCAACCAATCCTAAAAAAAAAAATCAATAACACCCACCGTCACCAATCCAAAGATAGAAATAAACCCAACAATCACAATAAAGGTTAGCAAAAGGTCCCCAAAACACCAAACAAGCCACCGTAAAACAAAGGACCCAAAACCTCAAACATTGACTGACTCAAGAACACCAAATACACACATCCATGCAACACAAGCAGAAGTTTAGGGCCCAACAAGAAACCCATCAGGCGGATCAAAGACACCCATTTCACCAAACGACACTTGTACCGCCCTAAAAGCAACCAGACCAACCAAAGGGACAAACTGACAGACACTAGTGAGCTAGCATAGGAGAAGTTGAACACTCGAAACACAAGCAAAACTAAAACAACAACAATGAATTCAAAAGCATCAAAATGGCAATTAATATGGCCATTCTTCGTCATCCTCATAATCCATATTATAGGCATACTCTTGTTCACTCGAGGCTTTCTTCTTACTCGTACTGAACTCCCTCATTTCAGCACTTGCGCCGACATTTCGCATTCCCCTTGCTTTTCACCTTCAGCTTCATCTTCATCTTCTTCGCAAACTATTGGTAATGTAACTTGCTGGACTAAGCCGGCTATTGATCGCCTCGTTATCGTTGTTTTTGACGCGCTTAGGTGATCTTTGATTACACTGTTTCATTTGCATTGTTGTTTGATTTTTAAAATTAGGTTTTTCAATTGTGTAATTTTGAATTTTTAAATTTCAGGTTTGATTTTGTGGCGCCAAGTAGCTTTTTTCCAGGTTAGTTTTGTCGTACTGATTATCCAAATAATTGTACTGATCGTATCACATCAGGAAGAATTGTGCTGAATTTTTGTTGATTGGAAGTGAATTTGTTCTTGATTGTGGTTATTAAATGAGTATTTAGAGGGCATGATCTGCGGGAAAATTGTTGATTTGCCAATGGGTCATTGACATCATTTGTTTAGGATTTTAAATATACTCAAGACGGTGTTTGAGGCGCGTAATTTAGTTTCTTGATGCATTTGGTGATTATGTAAATTTGTTAGTTGTAATTCTGTTGTCAATACAGAGAAATAGCCAATCGATAACCGCTGCCCATTTTGTAACAGTGATTTGTTTTCTATGAATATTATACGGCTATAGGAGTTAGAGCTGGCCCTTAGTTGTTTTAGGTAATTTCAAGTCACTTAAACTCAATTTCAGATCGAATGGTTTTAGATTGGGTCGAATTCGGTTCCAGCAAATATTGGATTGGTTCAGGCCGGCTCATTTCAAGTTTCAGGTGAAGTTTGTGTATTAGCCTTATAAGGTAAAATTCCAATTTGTAGAGCTTCCTGAAATCTTGAGGGATAGATCCCGTTAATTTGCAGTTGTCGATCCATAACAGCTCAAGATTGTTGAGATTGGTGAATGGTAATATCTTCTGGAATTTTTCCACTTATCAGAGTACCTTGTATAATGAGCCATTCCAAAGAGGTGGAGAGATTGGCAACAGAATTGGGTAATATTCCAGAATTGGGTCAATGTTGCTAGGTGTATGGGGAGTATATGCTTGTCTGTCAAATTGTTCATCTTAGTTCAGTTGCTTGCATTACTCAACTCCACACACCTGAATGCTTTTACTCTACACACTTGAGTGCTTTTATGGGGACGCCATCGTGCACCGTGCTGCCCTTTTTATGTGTTCTAGCAACAACATTTTTCTTGCACTGTCAATGAAAAACAACAATTTGTCCTTTGCAGAGAAGAAACCATGGATGGATAAGCTACCGGTTCTACAAAAATTAGCTGCTGAGAATGGAACATCTGCTAGAATTTTCAAAGCTATTGCCGATCCACCTACAACAAGTTTACAACGTTTAAAGGTAAAGGTCTTCTGTTGCTGACTTGTTGTGTCCAGAGGCGGACGCACCTTCAACAATATGGCATAGATCCTTGGACACCAAATTTCTTGTTCGGAAAGTGCAATTTTTGTGCTAGAAATATGATGACAAAATTCCTATAATGCTCAAAGCTACTCCAGATATATTTTTTGCACTATTTATTTTCCTAGATCCGCTGCTGGTTCTGTAATCTGTTCAATGGTGTTTCATTGTGTGATACATTATACTCTCATAGATTGCATGTGTCATCTGCCATTTTTTTTTTTTTTGTTAATTTAGTGTATGGAATCCCCTTGAGCGCAACCAATTATAGCTCTCTGTTATCCGATTTTCTCGTTTTTACGTAGGGATTGACAACTGGTGGATTACCAACATTTGTCGATGTGGGGAACAGTTTTGGTGCTCCTGCAATCGCTGAGGATAACTTTATCCAACAGGTTCAATTGTCCTCTCTGTTTTTTGCTCTTTTCCAGTTGTATCATATTTCCATTTCATTTCCGAATTCCTATTGGGCGGGAAGGGTCGCTAATCCTTCGGAACATGATGTATTGCCATAAAACGGCTCATTGAGCTCTCAATGCTCCTTGTTTGTGTAGTAACAAAATTATCAATTCATTTTACAATGCAAATTTTCTGCTGAGTTATTTGAATTACACACTGAGCTTGTAACACAAGGGAGGGGATTAAGATTATGTACATCCCAGCCTCCCTTGCCTTGCCACATGCGGGAGTCACTCAGGTCACTTTAGTTATGTTGTTTTACCGGACTATCGGTTGACTTATGCTTCAAGTTGTTCATTCAGTAATAGTTACTTTAATACAATATTAGGCGAAATGAGATCAGCATGGTGCTGCTGCTAATGGTGTACTGATGTTCGGATTACTTCAATGGAATTTTCAATTTGTGCCATCTCTGTGTATTGTTTATGTGTGCAGCTTGTGGAAAATGGAAAACGAGTGGTGATGATGGGTGATGATACATGGTTGCAGCTGTTCCCTCACCACTTTGAGAAATCTTTCCCTTATCCCTCTTTCAATGTTAAAGATCTGGATACGGTATTTCTTGTCATGTTATATGTCACATTTTCCACTTGTTTTTCTAGATTATGCAGTTAGTCAAAGGCGTGATTCTCAAATCTTGCAATTTCATTTCTTATTTCTAGGTTGACAATGGGTGTATAGAGCACTTGGTTCCATCTCTTAATGAAGGACAGTGGGATGTGCTGATTGCTCACTTCCTTGGAGTGGTATGTTAGTCTAACTAATGCTCAAATTGTTCTTCAGTCTATTATCTGCGAATTTGTATGTTCAATTGTCCCAGAAGGTTTATAGCTTACAGTTGTGTTTGAATTTATTTATATTAGTATGTACTCGAAGTGGCTGATCGACGATATAAGGACTGGGGTCCTTGGACCCCAGAAACATAGAAACATATTTAGTAATTGTCTGCTCTACACATGAAAGGATAGCCGAAGTGAAAAAGTAGGATACCCCATTTATCTCATGTTTGCAAGACTGTAACTACAAGAGTAAATTTAGCTTTTGTTTTTCCCACAATGAGGAGTCCACATGCTGGTGAGTGGTGACTGCTATATTAGATTACTAGGTGTATAGACTTCTGCATTACTGATTACTCCATCGGTGGGTTAAAAGTAGATTAATTTTGAAATACTAAAATATGTACAATGATCTGAACTCAAGTAACAAAATAAATAAATACACTCCAAGAGAAAAAAATGAAGTGCTATTCTTTTACTTCCTCCATTCATATCCAAACATACCATTCACTTTTTGGACTCTATTCATGAGCAAATAAAGATTCTCTGCAATATATAAGAGAAAATACAATTATGTGGGATCTTGTTTGATTTGTACAAGTACGGTAAAGAATATCAAACTTTTACATTCTTTTTATAATGTAAATTTAAAGTTATTTACATTACAATTAGTGCATCGGCATGTGTGTAAAAGTGAAATGGTGTATATGGGATTGAATAGAGGGAATATATTCTTATTGCTTACATCCCACTCCATACTAGGAAAATTACTGCAAATACAACACTTCCAAAATAAAAAAGGAAAAAAATCTCCAAGTCCCTCATGACAAATAGAAAATATACACACTCCTCCTGTTATTTTTTATTTATCGATTTAGAAAATTTCACAAGAATTATAAGAAATTGTTAAAAGCTCTACTAATAATTAGTTGAAATACATGACCTTTGGAAATAGTAAAAATAGCTTTGTCAGTTCTTCAGAGACTCTTATGGGGTGATTGGAGATGATCCTTGTCAGGCTATTAAGGAGGTTTTTGATAATGGCAAATTATTGAAGCAAGTCAATGCCACTGTTTTAACTTTGATCCCAAATAAGACCAGGCCTGAAAGCGTGGCAGATTTTAGGTCCATTGCATGTTGCAATGTGATTTACAAGTGTATTACCAAGCTCATATGTAATAGGGTAGCTGCTGTGTGGCCTGAGATTATAAGTGCTAACCAGAGTGCTTTTATTAAGGGTAGGGATATTGTTGATAATATCCTTATCTGCCAGGATTTGGTAAGGTTATATAACAGGTGGACATGTTCTCCTAGAAGCATTATGAAAGTGGATCTCAGAAAGGCATATGACTCAATTGAATGGCCTTTTATTGAGCATATGCTAAGGTCTTTGGGATTTCCTATAAACTGGTGGGTCTAATGATGGAATGCATAACCACTCCTACATATACTTTGTCTATCAATGGTAATTACTTTGGGTATTTTGAAGGGAAAAGAGGAATAAGGCAAGGGGATCCAATGTCCCCATTGATATTTATTATTTGCATGGAGTATTACTCTAGAATTTTGGAGGTAGTGATTCAGAGGAGAGAATTCAGATTCCATCCAATGTGCAGATCCTTGAAGTTGTGTCATTTGTGTTTTGCAGATGACCTATTATTATTCTGTAGGGGAGATATGGGCTCTGTAAAGACAATCTTAAGAGCTTTCCTTCTTTCTCTGCTGCATCTGGTCTTGAGGTGAATAAAGACAAGTCTGAGCTGTACTGTAATGGGATTCAACCTTCAGAACTGCAGAGTATATTGCTTATGTCTGGGTTTCAATTAGGCAGTTTTCCCTTTAGATATTTGGGAGTCCCTATCTCGTATAAGAGGATTTCTATTGGAGATTGCTCAAAACTGGTTGAGAAGATGGTGAGTAAGATTAGAGGGCGGGGAACAAGGAAATTGAGCTATGCTAGGTGTAGAGTTGGATGGAGAGAAATAGGTGTAGAGTTGAGCAAGTAGTTGGCCAGCCTCCTATGGTGGTGCAACAGGTGAAAAACCAAATGGGTGTTCGGGTTAAGAGCAAATACAGGACTGTAATGGGTTCTACTGCTAAGGAATGGTGCCAAAGATTAGGTTCCTTGTAATGAATATGTTAATTTCTGATTAGGAGTATGGACAATAGATGTCGATGGAACTTGTAAGGAAACAGTGGAGATGTACTTCATGATTATACTTAATATAATAATTAACATTTCACCAAAAAAAAAAGGGTTTTTCTACATGGTAACCCCGTGTTTTTTCAAATTCTACATGGTAACCCTACTTTTCAGAAACCACACATGATAACCCTCAACTCTTTTATTAAGTATTACCATGACCCTTAACTTTTTTTTTCTGCCAATTTGTCCGTTAAGTATATGACGTGGCCAATTAAGTTCTGAGATTTTTTACAAAGTAACCCTCAATTTTTTTGAATCCTACAAGGTAACCCTAATATATTTTTTAACAAAACAAACACTCTTAAAAATACTCTTACATCAATTTATCGTTCTTAGCACGTTTTTCACTCGATTAAAAAAAAAAGTGTCCACTCCCAATGTCATTATCTCTTTAAGGTATAATTACTGTTAATCACCAAAAGTCGGGTTCAATAATTAACAAAGAAATCCACTATTATTTAGCCCAATGTTTACAAATGAGTACCCACGTTTAAATTGTACCACACTTTGTTGTGCTAATTTGCCAAATAATTCAAGTCGGTCATTGTTTAGTTATTTGCAACATTTTAAATTTGAGGTATTTAATGCGGTTTCAAAAACATAATTTTTTAATTGGATGAAATCTAGGAATCAAATTTGGTATTGATTATTAGAATTCTTGGTATGGAGTACTTTTACTTTAACATTTAGGAAATTTAATTGAGAATTTTTTATATCTATCAAAGTTCTTACTAGATTTTTCTTTCAAAATTCGGTTAAGTGAAGGGTAATGAGGGTGGATTTGAAAATTTTGGGCGTAATTGAGTAAAAGTGTGATAACAAAGATTAATTAAGAGACTATATTCAAGCATTTGTGATTTCTAGAAAAAATAGGGTTATCTTGTAGATTTCTTAAAAGTTTAGGGTTACCTTGTAGAAAATCTCAGAATTCAATTGGCCACGTCATCTACTTAACGGAAAAAATTGACGGAAAAAAAGTTAAGGGTCACGCTAATACGTGTAAGAGAGTTGGGTTACCATGTGTGGTCTCTGAAATGTAGAGTTACCATGTAGAATTTAGAACACAGGGTTACATGTAGAATAACCCCTCCCAAAAAAAAAAAAATAGCTAAAACATCATTTTTCCTTGATAATTGTTGTTTTGGGAAATGTAGATATAACATGTAATAATGGAAAACCGTAAAACGACAGATAAAAAGAAAATTTTGATATTTTCTAGTACGACAAATAAAGCGAAACGGTGGAACTATTATATAATAATCCTTATTTTAGTGATAATTAAGCTAGATGAGTTGACGACGTCAAGTTGTTTTGGCAAAAGTTATGCATCTATATATAAATATATAATTATCACTAGCGGAATTTAATTCCAACCCGACCAAAACCCGTATTCTCCACAGCCAAAGTGCACTTGACCCGCAATTTATCTGAATCCGAAATTAGCCAACCCGTGACCCGCATTACCAACCTATTAGACATATCTAGCTACTGGACACGCAAAAATAATTCTGAATCCGGCACTACTGTGTACTCGTATATTTATGTAGTCAAATTAGCAAGTATACATCCTAATTTATACATTATATTCGAGGTCGTAAAAATATTTAGTCTCTCTCTTTCTGGAGCATTGATGGGACACTCTTTGACTCATTCTAGTATATTAACTTAATGCTAATTACTTCATTTGTCGTCATTTGTTTACCTTTTTTGTTCTTTGTGAGAGATATTTTAATTAAAGGTAAACAAATGATTGGAATGGAGGGAGTACCAAAATTAAATGAAGGCCTCATAGTGAAAGACAGTTTTCACAAAAGTATTTAAAAAAAAAACAGATCTATTTTGTGGCACTTTTATGAGCATATAAATATGCATTACTATAATTGCTTGTTAAGCTGGTTACAATAAGTTGTTACAAGGTAGTTATATATAGTTGGTTATATTCTAACAAACTATCCTTCATAAGTTGTATAAATACATTCATTGTTTATTTAACCTCTTCAATGGAGGATTAAAGTTTCATAACTTTCAAAGCTCCCTAGATCAGGCACAGTCCAACTGCTACTGTTCTATGATGTGGCTTTGACTCATTAGGGACATCTGGTGTGTAATTGTGCTTTTGTTACTTCTGTTGTGAAAAGCGGGAAGGGGAAGGGAGGCAGAGACGCAGAGTACTTGATTACAGCAGCCTAACTGTGATACAATGATCGAATTATATTGTGATTGTGCTATGAAGTAGAGTGAACTTGTGATGACATAAAATCCGTGGTTTTTTATGTTTGAATGTTGTCTGTTTTCTTCTCTTTTTTACTTAGTTCTATCATCGATGCAGCATATAATTTTGTGATGTTACATTTTTTATCAGGATCATGCTGGACATATTTTTGGTGTCAATACAGAACCAATGATTCACAAGCTGGAGCAGTATAACAAGATCGTGGAGGTAAGTCACTAAACTTCATCGAGCACATAATGATTTTTTCTCTCTGTTAAAAATATGCATCAATGTTTTCCTACAGCCTGGCTTATTTATTGTCTGGATAGAAGAGCCATTAAAATTTTGAATTGCTTAAGCTGATAACTGTTCTATTGAGTTTGTCTGGTTTTGGATAAAGGGTGAGGAACAGTCTTCATGCCAAATAGGGCGAGCAAATTCAGATCTAAGTATTACCCTCTCATTCCTATAACCACAGATTTTAATTGATACCTGATGTCAATTTTTTGCTCTTTCCAATTCTCCTTCAAGGATACACTTTAGCTTAATGCCTAATCTTCCCTACTTTGGTGGATGCCTAAATTTTATATTCACGAAAGGATCAACACATCAACGTTACTGTATTCCGCACCAGCAAGCTAATCAGTTATCTGATTGTCCAAGAGAAATGAGATCAATACTTTCAACACCATCAGGAAGTTTATACACTATCCTCATTGAAGTCTTGGTCATCTTGAATAATTCTCCACCTTCCCCCTAGGTAATGCAGTACCTCCATAAAGAAGAGCGGGTGGGAATACTTCCCCCCATCACCTCTCTTTCCACCCTCTTGGACAACTACCTACAACTAACCTCCTCCACTTCCCCCTTATTTTGAGCTTCATTACCTAAGTAATAGTTACTCACCTAATATAGCTCTAATAAACAGAAATCCACAGCAGAAAGCATCACTGCCATTAAATCTATTTACCTTATTATAAGAGATTTACATGAGAGATATTTTGTTTAGTCTTCAGATCATGGATATTTCAGGTTTTTAATTTTGCATTGATTTATGGTTGCACTCCATCTTGTTCCTTCAAGCAGCTTTGATTTGCTTTTATCATCTTGAGGATTCATGCTCACCTCAGTCACCTGTAGTGTCTTGTACATGCTTACGTTTTTTAGATCATGTTATCTAAAGCATACTCCCACCACCTCAAATTCGTCAAGCCACTTGACATTGGTGGACAATGGTGTCAACTTAGATAATTAATTTCTTCCTGTATAGGTAGATAAAGTTTGATATTACCTTTTGTCATACTGTCATCATTTAAAGTTTTAGATACTGTGTAATTTGATAAAATACTGGTCTCAGTTGACTCATATTTTAATGCGGTTTCTTTAACTATGTGTGTCTTTTCTTTCAGGAAGTTGTTGAGGCTCTGAAGAGACAATCAGGGCCAGGTGGCCTCCATGAAAATACGTTTTTTGTCTTGATGGGAGATCACGGGCAGACATTGAATGGGGACCATGGTGGCGGTAGCCCAGAGGAGGTGTGATAATTTTGCTTACATCCTTTAGTAGAGTACTAGAATGTGGCTTATCAAGAACTAGCAAAAAGTTGATCTCTTAATTTGAAATCTACTGTTGTTGCAGATTCAGTCATACAAAAACTGATGTATGTTAAATTATGTAGGTTGAGACATCCATTTTCGCAATGAGTTTGAAGAAGGCGCAGTCTTTTTTGACGCCTGAACTCGATTCAGTATCCTGTGGACTGAACATGGTATTTCTCTTTCACCTGTGTGCTTTATTTAGGTACCTTCAAACATTGAAGAAACAGCTCCACACTAGGATATTCGGAGTCATGCTTCTACCTTTGTTTAGTTAAGCATATGCATATAGCTTTAAAACCTGATTATTGACGTGTGCACAATAGTATGTGCTTTAGAGTTTAGTCATGTTAATACTTTGTGGCTACCTTGAGGATTTATATTGAAGTCAATTCTATTCCTGGGGTAGCATGCTCTCATGATCTTGTTTAGCTGTTGTCCGATTTATCACTCTTGTGAAACAAAAGTTAGTGGCTCGTTCAGGATTTGGTGGGTACTTCACAGAGAATACTTAGTTACTTACCCTCCAACATGGGGCTTTTCAGCAAGCCTTTTTTTTTTTTTTTTTTTTTTTTTTTTTTAACATGTTTCAGATTGCCTGATTTTACAGTGTCCCTATGCACCTTATATGACATTTTCATGTAATTGGGATGTAGCTTGAGAGTCTTTGCCATTAAGCTAATGATATATCTTTCGGATAATTTGTTTCGTAGGATTCTCAGCAACTATGCATTGGCACCGTTGAACAGGTTGGTTTATCTCATGGGTCATACTCATACGTACCATACAATTGAGCTATATTTTTCTTGTTAGTTTGTCCTGATTTCTTCCTCCCTGTAGTGTCCGTCTAATTTTGTGACCGTTTAGTTAATTACTTTATATACTATTTGCAGCTTGATTTTGCAGTGACCATGTCAGCAATGCTTGGAGTTCCTTTTCCTTTTGGAAGGTGCAGTGTAAGCATTTTCACCATCTCTATATTATGCAGTTCTGGGTGCCAAGTTGCTCTGGTTCATCTCGATCTTTTATACCCAAAAACAATCAGTAATAGTTCTTAATGACCTTTCAAATACCTCTTTGTTCTTGATCCTTTATAACCGAAAACAATCAGTAAAAGTTTTTAATGACCTTTCAAATACCTTTTTGTTCTACAAGTTTGCCATAGTTTCAATACTGGTTGTCCAAAGATGAATCATTTTCATTCATTTAGACTATTCCATGCATTATTTCTCATTTGTATATGATTAAATTTGTTGCCATGTGAGATAGGTCATAGGTGTAGTTAAGGGATAAATCACCAGTGATATGGGATGGATAGGCACTGAAAACATACCTGATTATTTTGGTTTTTGTTTTCTTGAATGTTTGACCGCTCCAAGATAGTATTGTTAAGGTGATAATGGACCACTATGGCCACCACCATAGTGGTGTGTTAGATAGTGTAAATAAAATGGACATTTATAATTCATGTATCATCTGGTGATTTGATACCCTTATTATCGCATTCATTATTATTATTCATTTTCTTTGCATCTGATATTTTTCCTACGTTAAAATGTTCTTTCAGCATTGGACGCATAAATCCTCAACTGTATGCTCTTGGTAGTGGAGCTCTTTTTCCTGAGGCAGTTGTGGGGGAAGGTCACAATGGTGCCTCAATTATTCAAAGATGGATGCAGCATTATGTTGAAGCCCTCTGCATCAATGTGTGGCAGGTACCTAGTTTTAACTGTACTTGTACTTTTCTTTCCCTTGCCCGCTCTGGCTGTGTTTATAAAATGGGGGATTAGCTGATGTATAAGACCCTATCAGTGCTCAACACATAGTTGATTTTTCTATAATCTTTGTTGAAAGCTTAATTGACAACTTCTCCCGTCTAATAATAAGAATTGTCCATTGTAATCAGTGTCTGGAAAATTAGAATTGTCCATTGTCGCCAGTGTCTAGAATATTTACTAATTGTCCTTGCTTGATTGTGTATTCATTTCCATGACTTAGCCACCAATCCCCCTGGAAACCTGTTTTTAATTT
This sequence comes from Silene coronaria, assembly GCA_028566215.1. Taxonomy (NCBI): domain Eukaryota; kingdom Viridiplantae; phylum Streptophyta; class Magnoliopsida; order Caryophyllales; family Caryophyllaceae; genus Silene; species Silene coronaria. The sequence continues at coordinate 1,004 of JAOWBH010117088.1, read as the reverse complement.
TTCTTTAATAGCTTACACTTTTCTCCAAGCGCGGCTAGTATTCTGAGTAGGTGAATAATCCATCCAAGGTCTTTGCTTTAAATAAATGGAATGTATCCATTCCACCAAACATATTGCCTATAGCTGCTTGATTCCATCGATGTAAATCAATCATTCCCAAGCCACCATTCTCCTTCTCATGGCAGATCTTGTCCCATGCTGGGAGGAATTAGCAGTTTCTTGACCTTGCCATAAGAAAGCCCTACAGATGGCTTCAACTTTGTTAAGCACAGTGGTAGGCAGAATGAATATCCTTGCCCAGTAACTACGGAGATGGCTCAACACAGACTGAATAAGAACCAACCTGCCAGCATAAGATAGTTTTTTGCTTCCCAATGCTGTAATTCGTTCCACTACTTTGTCTACAAGCTTTGTGCAGTACATGACAGATAATCTTTTTGATGATATTGGCACACCCAAATATCTAAAGGGCAACTTCCCTTTCTTCATACCAGTCAGCTGTTCAGGAGGCACCCCATTGCAGTAGAAACAAGACTTAGATTGATTCATTCTAAGTCTTGAAGCACAGGATAAGGTCTGAAAAGATCTTAAAATAGTAATTACAGAGGACTTATCCCCTCTACAAAACAAAAGCAGACGAGTCAAGTTAAGTCTTCTACAAAGAGGATGGAACCTGAAGCCATCATAGTCTTGTGTGACATTCAGTATTCTGCTTAAATAGTCCATACAGATGGTGAAAAGAGGGGAGGGGGGTGGTGGTTGGGACAAGGAGTCTTCCTGCCTCAAACAAGACTTCGATTGATTCATTCTAAGTCTTGAAGCACAGGATAAGTTCTCAAAAGATCTTAAAATAGTAATTACAGAGAACTTATCTCCTCTACAAAACAAAAGCAGATCATCTGCAAAGCGCAGATGAGTCAAGTCTTTTACAAAGAGGATGGAACCTGAAGCCATCATAGTCTTGTGTGACATTCAGTATTCTGCTTAAATAGTCCATACAGATG
>JAOWBH010116978.1:0-13973 GCA_028566215.1 Silene coronaria | reverse complement strand
TATCTCCCTACCTCCCTGCGGATCGACCCTGACTACCACTATCGCAGTTTTAGTTAGGAATTATAAATTTTATTTTGGACACCTTACGACGGGGTATCAATGACCATCATAAGGAGAAGAATGACATCCTTATAGCACCCCTTTTACCTCTCATTGTGGGACACATCTCCGGAATAAACCATCGGTGTGACACCCCACGCTAATTGAAGATGTCCACTGATGAGCTTAAATGACTAGTGCTTAAGAGGTTCTAAAGTAATACTTATATCAGCAAAGTGCACTTTCTTTTATAGTCATCTATACGAAAGAACTCCACAGTTAAGCGTGCTTGGCTGAGAGTAGTCTTAGGATGGGTGACCTCCAGGAAAGATTCTCGGGATGCGCATGAGTGAGGACAAAATGCGCTATAAAGGACCTGTGTTGATCTGTAGGCCATGTACACAGCCTGGTGAGATATCATGAGTAACCGTTCCCGACCCGGTTAGGGGCCGGGGTGTTACAAGTGGTACCAGAGCAACCCTGCGACCGTCTGGTGAGCCTGTGTTCTAGAGTAGCCAGGTCACCAACATAGCGGGGGAGGATTCTAGGTTAACGGTTATGCTCTCAGGCGCAACGAGGACGCTGAGTTCTTCAAGTGGGAGTGATTGTGACACCCCACGCTAATTGAAGATGTCCATTGATGAGCTTAAATGACTAGTGCTTAAGAGCTTTGAAAGTACTACTCATATCAACAAAGTGTACTTTCTTTTATGATCATCTATATAAAAGAACTCCACAGTTAAGCGAGCTTGGCTGGGAGTATTTTTAGGATAGGTGACCTCCTGGGAAGGTTCCCGGGATGTGCATGAGTGAGGACAAAATGCACTATAAAGGACCCGTGTTGATCCGTGGGCCATGTACACAGGCTGGTGAGCTATCAAGAATAACCGCTCCCGACCCAGTTAGGGGCCGGGGTGTTACAATCGGAGCAATGTTTGAACAAGTATGGATTGTCCCAAAGAAAGAACTTGGTATCATGCATGAACTTCTTTCTTTGTTGATAGGATAGATTGGGTGGTAACTCCTTTCCAACTAGATAGTTGGCAGTATCGGCATACCATGTTGTGCTAGCATCCACCAGCACCAGGGAGTCGTCGGTGAAGGAATCACCAATAGGCATATCAATGCCTCCATTGTACCTTAATCGTGATAGCTGATCCGCAACAACATTTTCGGCCCCCTTCTTGTCTCGAATCTCCAAATCAAGTTCTTGGAAAAGCAAGATCCATCTTATTAATCGGGGCTTTGCTTCTTCTTGTCAAGGAGATGCTTTAAAGCTGAATGATTGGTGTGAACAATTACTTTAGACCCAATCAAGTAGGAGCGAGATTTGTCTTGACAATAGCGAGTAGCTCCTTCTCCGTAGTGGCTTAGTTGATTTGGGTTGCATCCAAGGTTTTGCTAGCATAATCGAGAGCATAGATTTATCCTTCCTTTGTCCAAGAACGTCACCCACCGCATAATCACTAGCATCGCACATGAGCTCGAACGGTAGATTCCAATCCGGAAATTGGATGATGGGTGCGGAGATCAAAGCCTTCTTAATCCTGTTGAAAGACTCAAGACAAGCATTAGTGAACACAAATGGAGCATCCTTTAAAAAGAGCTCGGTAAGGGGTTTAGCAATTTTATAAAAATCTTTTATAAAGCGACAATAAAATCCTGTATGGCCTAAGAAACTCCTTACACCTTTTATATTCACCGGTGGGGGTAGTTTTTCGATGACTTGGACCTTAGCACGGTTCACTTCAATTCCTCTTTCGGTGACGATGTGTCGTAGCACCACTCTTTATTTACCATGAAGTGACACTTTTCCCAATTCAAGACCAAATCAACTTCTTCGCATCTTTTCAATACTTTATCCAAATTAGCCAAACAGGCATCAAAAGAAGAACCATAGACACTAAAATCATCCATAAATACTTCCATGATTTGTTCAACATAATCCGAAAAAATACTCATCATGCAACGTTGGAAAGTGGCCGGTGCATTACAAAGACCAAAAGGCATTCTACGGTAGGCAAACGTACCATAGGGACACGTAAACGTGGTCTTTGCTTGGTCATTAGGGTGAATGGGAATTTGAAAGAACCTGAAATAACCATCTAAATAGCAAAAATATTTGTGACATGCCAACCTTTCCAAGATTTGGTCAATAAAAGGTAGTGGGTAGTGGTCCTTTTTTGCGGCCAAATTTAACCTCCTATAGTCAACACATATACGTCAACCCATCACGACTCTAGTGGGGATTAGTTCATTTTTCTCATTTTTGACTGCGGTGGTTCTCCCTTTCTTGGGAACTACTTGGGCCGGGCTAACCCATTTAGAATCGGAAATTGCATAAATAATTCCCGCATATAACAATTTCATGACCTCTTTTTTAACCACTTCTTGCATGTTGGGATTTAATTGTCTTTGACCTTGGACAACTGGCTTATGATCTTCCTCAAGGTAAATTCTATGCATGCAAAAGTCGGGGCTAATTCCCTTCAAGTCGTCAAGTTTATAACCAATGACCTTTTTATGCATTTTTAATACCTTGAGCAAAGAAGAAAGTTGATTCTCTTTTAAATGAGCACTCACTATGACCGGACACATCTCTGACTCATCAAGTAAATCATATTTCAAATTAGAGGGGATGTGTGTGAGTTCGGGTTTTTGTACCTCAACTTCCTTAGGAGTAAAGACCAAACCTATGAAGTTGGAACTCCCTTCCATTGGTAGCTCCTCACCATCCAATTCTTCTTCCAAAAGATCAACCTCCTTATTCTCAATCTCATCATCACCTGCAAAAGATTCCAACAACAAAAATGCCTCCAACAGATCTTTAGCTAAAGACCGGGGCAATGAGTCTTTTATGACAATATCAACAATATCAATAGAATAGCAAGACTCTTCAAGCATTAGACTTTTCATGGCATTGTTTAAGTTGTAAGTTACCTTATTATACCCAACTTCCAAGGTTAATTTTCCATTTTTGATGTCAATTACCGCCCCCGTAGTTTGTAAAAATGATCTTCCCAAAATAATTGGGATTTGAGCATCTTCGGCCATGTCAAGAACAAGAAAATCAACCGGAATGAAAAACTTACCAACTTTAACGGGCACATTTTCTAAAATCCCTAAGGGGCGTTTTATTGAAGGGTCCACCATTTGTAAGGTGACACTAGTACATTTTAAGACTCCCATGTTAAGTTTATCACATATAGATAATGGCATTACACTCACACTAGCACCTAAATCACATAAAGCTTTGTCAATAGTATAGGTACCAACGGTGCAAGGAATGGAAAAACTACCGGGATCTTTTAACTTAGGAGGAGACTTGTTTTGTAAAAGAGCACTACACTCGGCGGTGAAAGCTATAGTCTCCATGTCATCAAAAGTCCTCTTCTTAGTTAAAATGTCTTTCATGAACTTAGTGTAAGAAGGAATTTGAGTAATTAATTCGGTAAAAGGAACGATTACATGTAAATTTTTGACCACTTGCATGAACTTACCGAATTGTGTCTCCTTTTGAGTTTTTGCCAACCTATGAGAAAATGGCAATTTAACCTTTACTGGAACTTGTACCTCCACGTTCTTCTTGTGAGGAGCATCCTCCACATCTTTCACCGTTTCCACTATAATGGGCTTATCAATTTTCTTTGGGATAACATCAACTTTTTTTGGAGGAACCTCCATTTCAGTTAGCACCCCGTCCCCATCTTTTGGCATAACGGGCTCATCATAACTTTTACCACTCCTTATATTAATGGAATTAACGGTGTCATGCACACCTCGTGGTGGTAGTGGTGTAGGCGGATTCAACACATTGGTGCACTTGTATTACAAGTATGGATGATTTTTGAAACCTGCATTGTATGTGTTTGAGAATGGGTTATATTGTTATTTGAAGGTTTGGTAGGCATTTACTTGCTCAATGGTTCCTTTACAATCGGCAAAGCTATGACCGGGCCCTTCACATGCTTCACAAACAAGAATTTGACAAGTAGTAGACAAAGCATTAACTTGGTGGAGAGATGAACTTACATCACGGGCCTCTAATTGTTGTTGGAGGAAAGCAATTTGAGCTTTGAGAACGGTGGTGTCGGATGATTCTTCCTCAGCCTTGGTAGGAGTGCTACAAGAATTGACATATTGGGCATCATGGATCGCCATAGCTTTGATGGTGGCATGAGCAATATCCACATCAATTTGATCGAGCACTCTTCGGAACTCGGAACAACATCCATTTTATAATGTTATGGCAAGAAACCAGCATGGGTCCAACCCATGATGAGGGCACTCTCTTTGCAACTCCTTGTACTGCTTTAATGCCTCATAGATGCTATCTAGCCCTTGTTGATGGAATCCGTTGATTTGGCTCCTTAGTTGTTGCGTTTTCTCCGGCGAAAAGTACTTTTGATAAAAAGCAAGAGCCAAGTTGTCCCAACCCGTAACCTCGGTGCGATTAAGTCTATTGATCAGCTTAGCCTTGTCCTTCAATGCAAATGGGAAAAGAATTTCCCGAATTTAGGCTTGGGTGACTCCCGTTTGCAGAATCATGGAGCAATAGTCACAAAAAATTTGCACATGCAAATTGGGGTCTTCATTTTGACTTCCCCCAAATTGCCTTCTCTCAACAAGGCTAATGAAAGCCGATTTGTTCTCAAAATCAGTGGCTTCAATTTGAATGGTGGTGATGCCTTTGGATAACATAGCCACAGTGGGCTTGGAATGATCGGAAAGCTTCACCATCTTCTTGATTGGTGATAGTGGAAGTGGTGTGGATGAAATTGAACTTCCTTCTTCTTCACGAGGGGGATAGTTATCACGGATTCGAGCTAAACTACCAGGACTAGAAGAATAATCGAGCTCCTTGAAATAGTTGAGTCGGCTATGAAAGGTTCTCTCGGGCTCCAGATCGATTGGAAGTGGATCTCTAAGTCGAGAGGACCTAGGCATAAGATAACAAACCTCAAGAAATTCGTAAGTAACGGTCTCAAGGAACAAGTGTTCCTCAAGACAAAGAAAAACAAGATAGAAATCAACAATTCACAATAAACAACTAAGCTGTTCCCCGGCAACGGCGCCAAAATTTGATAGACTATCGCACACCTATGCAAAGATAATATACCCTAGACTATGACTCACAAATAAATGTAGTACGTATAAGGGTCGAACCACAGGGAATGGTGAGTTGTTTATAATGAAATGCTATGAAAAGATTACTATCAAGGTCGGTTTGTCGATTTTGGTTGATTGATTGGTTGATTTAACAAATTAAACAATATAAATAAAAATGTCTTGGGGATTCGGTCACACATGCATAATAGAAATGATATATGTAAACTAGAAATGTATAATAATCATAATTGCTTAGGTCTTATGACAACCACCTCTCGGCCTTATTGTCAACCATACATCGGGTCGTAATGAACTCTCGTTATGGCTAGGTCGTTCTACTAACACAAGCTTAGTCTAATTCATATCCGTGCCTCTCGACTTATAGAATGAATTAACAAATTTAGTCAAAGATTGTGATCATAATCTAAGGCTAACAATACAAAACAAGCATGTGACAGAAACAATAATCATTATTACAACATTCTAGTTTACATTATATACATCTACTAATGCATGTCACCCCTCATCCCTAGACAATGGAATCTACTCACTCATGCTAGAAATGAAATAAACAATGCTAGAAATGATGATATTAGACATAATGGAAATGATATGTAAATGACTATAAAGTATAAACTAAACTAATGATAATGATTGAATGATAATAAGAAATGTAATAACAATAATATAAAAATTACTAATAATTAACAATATGTAAAAATAATGCTAATAAAATGACTAAATGAAATGGAAAACTAAAACTAATATATAAACGAAATGCGAAATGAAATACTAAAAGGAAATTTACCGAAATGAAGAACATGGAAATGAAATAGGAATAATGAAACAAGAGCAAGAATAAAAACCCAAGAACTTGAACAAAGAACGTAATAACTTGATTAATTGAAAAAGTATTGTGAATACAAAGGAAATTGCTTAAAGAAAAATTACTGAAAATATTCTGAGTGTATATGGAAAATATGCATGAAAAAGATATCCCTAATGGTCGACTTTAGGATCCTTTATATAGGTCCTAAGGTGAAAACGGAAATGGCATTAAAGAGGCCCAACCCCGATTGGGGTCGCAGTGAGCCGAGTTTAATGCCATTAATTGGCACATATGATTCTAAAATGGATCCGAGGTTTGGCAACCCCGGCCTTCGAACCCCGATAAGGGTTGCATTACAGCATATTACTTGCATTAATGCATAATGTTTGATGATGTACAACCCCTAGTGATGTGTAATTTGGTTTGGGGTTGTAATGTTAGCTTCCATTTCCACTTAGGTTTGATATTTATGCTTAACACTCCATCATTTTCATTTCTTCCAAGCTTGGGGCTTCTTATTCCTCCCAAATTGCCTTTCCATGGTCGATGTGTGCTTCCTTTAGCCTCGTACTCCTTGGTGTTTGCTCAAATGTCGGGAAATAGTAGCAAAAAGCTTCATTTCCTACATAAAACATGATATACAAGCAACGAACATAGAATACGGAATTAGCTCACAAATACACTAACAACAGTGCGAATTACGATCAAAATCGAGCTAATTAAGGGGGTTAAATCATACAAATAATTGACACACTGGGTTCTAATTGAGATAATGTGGGATTGCATGTTAGATGTACATTACTACACTTAAGAAGAGTTATATGAGTGTGACAAGATGAACGATGGTTATATTATTTTACCAACGTCGGTTTTTTAGGGAGTGTTATTTTGTATGATAGAGAAACAAAAATTTGTCAATTGAAAGTTAGTTATGGAAATGGGAATATGACATCTTAAAGGAATTCATTACGAGTTTGTGACGAACCTTCGTGAAGGGATCGTGCTATATAGTTGCAACATGGACAAGTTTTGGTTATAATAATTAGGATATATAGTTGTGGAGTTTTTACTACCATGTTTAGACATCGCAAGTACGGGAATTGAGAATGAGTTATGTAATGCATATGAGTTCCAATTATGTTGTTTGAAATAATTTGAACACTTGTATTATACGATTTAGCCGTCTAAGCCGATTATGTACTTATGACGCGTGAAAATAGTTGTGTAAAACTCTGACTCTATGAGTAGTAGTACTGATGTTAATTGAAAAGTAATCTTCTAATTATTACGTGAAATATCCATGTTATACAATGTGATCTAATTACCAACTATTTGTTTGAGTTGTGATGTTGTCATACCATGTGAATAATTTTTTGTTGAGACCGTATTCATGAGATTGTATTTATAGATGTGGCTGTTGTGCTTCATGCTACGGTGCGGTTGTTGGTGACGGTATTGCGATACCGTCACCGGTTGGGGTGGAGGAGACATAATGGTTGTGAAATGATTCATTTTGAAATATTATGTTCATTCTACCCTTGTCATTTCCCTTGGAATATATTATGTTTCGGTACCATTGTATGCCTTCCGTAATTTCTTTCGTATGAGTGAAAGAGTAGAATGTACACGATGGATTAGAAATTTAACTATTGTAATGGGTTGGATATATTTTCATAGATAATTGTTAATAAGGCCTAGTTGTTGGAGTACTTATGATCTTGATTTAGTTGAGTCATTCATTGACCGGTAGTAGCAAGTAGTTAGCGGAATATGTATTATTTGAGGTAAAAGGTGACATGTGGTCATAGCCTTTTGTTGGAGTAGTAGGAGTAAAGTGTTGAGAATGAGTATTATGTCGATGGATGGATGAATTTAGTAGTTATATTTAGGAGGATCCCTTTTCGGTATAAGAACCTAGAGTCATGTGTTATAAAGAGGGAGTAAGCGCGTGAATTTTGAACGGTGTTATCTTGTAGGAAAGCTAAAATGATCAATCAAGTGAACCATGTTGAGGATTTCATCATAAACCTTAAATTGTAAGAGGAATGATTGAGGATCTAGTAATCTTTATAAAGAATATTACGTTTGGGAATAGCAATCGGTGTCAACATTAGAATGATAACTGATTATCAGTGGGATGGGATAGTGTTAGTGAACATGAGTAACTAAATATTAAGTAGTGGGTGGACATCTTGTAGTATACGTCATCGACTTAAGTGGCTATTGAGGTAGTATTAAGTATGACACATGATTGAACGTAGTTGTAGAATTGAGGAGGCATATGAGTATTGGACGAGATATGGTTATGAGTGATTAGTGAACTTCATGGGCGAAGTTCATTTTAAGGGGGGTAGGTCGTAACGTTTAATTGTGGTTGTAACATTTCATTGTGACATTTCATTGTGATAGATGCTCTTACTTAGCTAATGTCATTGGTATTAAGGTATTGGTATTATGGGAAGCATAATGATGATAATAGGTTAAACATGATGACAGGTGTAATACTTGGGGAGTCGATGTTAGAATTGTGGGGATTTGTGGATTAGTTGTGTTGGTGTTATGGAGCTCGATAGGTAGTACTAAGGATAGTACGGTAGTATGAGTCGCGTATAAGGTTAACCTTGCCAGTTGAGTTGGTGTTATGGGTTGTAGATACCTTTCTTTCGGGTGTAGTTCAGACATTCGGAGACATATTAGAGAGTCAGATGTGAACTTTGAGGATGAAGTTCGTTTTAAGGAGGGAAGACTAGAATAACCCGCATTTCTATAGTTGTACACTCGACCGAGTACTACAGGGCACTCGACCGAGTGGCCATGTACTCAACCGAGTTGTTTACCGAGTGACCTTGGGACAAAAATCTCTGCTCCTTTTTCCACTCGGGCGAGTGACTCATGACACTCGACTGAGTGGGGGTGGCACTCGACCGAGTGCTTCCGAGCACTCGACGGGGTGCTCAGCGTTCATACTTAGTTCCTGCGTGTAGGTTTTATGTTTTTGGGCCTTGCTATATAAGCTCTTATTTCAGTTTTTCCCCTTCATTTGTAAACCCTAAACCCTATCTCTACCTCTTCACTCTCTCTAAAACTCTCTCAAGACCTCTCCCATGGATTCTAAGCTTGGATTTGAAGATAGTTTACCTTTCCTTTCTTTCTTTCACCTTATAAGTATAGATCTCTCCTTTTTATTTCAAACCCTAACTTTTGGGGGTCTTTGAGTTAAGTTAATTAGTGGTTTTAATTAGTTTAATGAGTAATTAAGGGGGTTATAATAAGTGGTTTTACTTAGTATAATAATATAGGATGTATTGTGATAGTTATTATGTGATTATTATAGGATGAGACGGTTTTCTTAGATGGATTCTTGTTGTCTTGGATTTGCTTATGGAGTATGATAAAAGGTAGGCTAATATTATATGGTTTTAATAATAAGCATGTTGTGTATGTTGTTGTTAATATTGTAATTAGTTTCACATGATTAGGATATTTGCATTATAATTTTTTTAGTGGTTAATTGCATCATTAAGGGCTAATTATGATGGTTGGGTTGCATCATAACATGTGTAAGGGAAAGGTGGTTAGTCTTGTTGTTGGCACAATTGTATCGTGTCATAATGTTGGGTAATTATTAGTTGGTCTCATATAGTGGTTGAGATGTATCATAAGCATGAGAACGGGTAATCGTTCATACAAGTATGTTTGGCATCATATTGTGGAGGAAATGCATAATAATATGAGATTCATGATTTATATGATGGATTATACGTTGTTGCATTATGTTGCATATCATGATATATTTGTGTCTGATAAGGGAGGTTGGAGGTTGTGGTTTCGATATACGGCTGTGGAGGAGACGTAAGGCAGTTCGGGAGACCGTCTTGCGCTTAGGTCGCCTATTAGAGTTTTCCATCTAATAGGGATTTGCACATTAATGACTTGAGGATAGAGAGACTTGCGATGCGTCGCAACGTCGAGCAGGGGCCCGGTTAGCTCCCGAGCTCGGTACTACGGGTGTGTCTCGACTACCTTTTATGGACTGCGGTCTTGCAATTTTGGTGGACGGTGCAGCGGTGCCGTCAACAGGTTGTGGGTACCGTGGATGTGTCCCTGGTACTGGTGTTGGTTGTGGAGTGACGCTGTTGGAGGCTTGTATTCATGCATTCATATTTGCATATCATATTCATGTTTGTTGCCTTTCATGTTTAATTGTTTTATTGAAACTAACGCTTGTGGCTTTGTGTAAACTGTCACCTATTCTCGGGATGGTCTGTATTGATCCAGATGATATTTCCGATCATATGGGGAGCAGTTTTATTTACAGGTTTGTATATGACGTGATTAGGATTCGATCCGCGCTACAGACTTGGAGTCGAGTATCTAGTCGTTAGGTAGAGGATATAGATGTAGTTGAGTTGTATTTCATATTCATGTATTTGGTTATGTAATCCACTAGATCTGTATTTATTAATCAAATGTTCTAAATTGGAGTTATGATTCACTACCTCGAGAAAACCGAGATGGTAACCCTTCAGTTATCTTGGCAGGATAATTGGGGGTGTTACAGGAGGTGTCCTGTTGGTCGGCAGCCAGCCAGCCGGCTATAAAGGCCTGCGATATTTGCAAAATTCGAGAAAATGGGGAAAAAGGTGTTGGCCTTCGTCTAGGCGACAACCGGCTCCCATACCGGCGCCGAGAGCAAATCTATTTTGGCAGAAATTCGAAAAAAAATTGAAGTGATTGAGATGTGTTCCCAGCCGAGTACCCGGCCGCCGTCCTTGAGCAGCTGGAAGCATCTTTTTTCGAGTCCTATGTATTCCATCACCACCCAATTTTATACCATTCTCTAAATTTCTCTATCTCTCTTTCTACATTCTCAAATCCTCTAACACCCCAAATCTCCTTTACCGCACCTTCAAAAGCCCAATAAAACTCAACAAATCTCCACCATATTTCACCACCACACCATCACAACATCCTTATCTTACACGTACCTTTCCTCTAGAACACTCATGACAACAGAAAGAATAAGGGTGAAAGTGGCAAGAGCGGAGGCGGTCATGCTAACGACGACGAGTTTGGGAACGAGCCCGGATGATGACTTCCCCGATGTCGTCTTTGCAGCCAAGGTACAACGTAGTAAGTTTCATTTATTTAAGCACCGTACCTTACGCCCTACTAGATTTATTTGTAGGACAAGCATGCGATATTTGGGTTTGGACACCAAGTGTAAGAACCTCTTTGAGGGTGTCGAGGTGGATGATTTTTATAAAATGCACAGAAGAACCTACCCTCCTCTTACTTGGTAATTCTTGAGTTCGCTTTCGGTAGACAAACAACGAAGTACTGGTCTTGTGTCTATGGTCTCTCTCCGGCTCATGAATAAAGATTATGCATTGCCTTCGAAAAAATTTGGTAAAATCTTTGGGCTAACTTATATGGAGAGCCATAACCCTACGAATGACTTCCACTATGCCATTGTGTGGAATGCAATCTCGGATTTAGAGGATGAGAAAAGGGTAAAGAGAGCGTCAAATTCTTGCCATAATCCGGCGATAAGTATTTGACATCGTTTTATGGGTATGACAACTTTCTCAAGGCATGAGTCTTGGACTTTCTGGACTAATTAAAACAATATCATTAGATCATATTTATACATCGAGCCCGTAGCCTTCCAAATTAATATCGCCCACCATTTGTCCCTTCACTTGAAAAAGATGGCCAAATCCTCCAAGCAAAATATCGGGTTGTATATAGGAGTCCTCGTCACCCAAATTGCTAAAGAAGTGGTGAGAAATTTTGACGAGTCTAGCTTGAATCCAATCACGGGGGAAAGCCTCTTATCAACCGACTACTTGAATATCTTCTTGAATGGCCTAAAAACAAACCCAGAAGACCGAACGAAAACTTTATTGGCAAATCAACAATAGAATTTCCATTCCTTTGCCAAATGCCCACAGGATAAAAACCAAGCAAAATGTTGGCCCTATCACCTTAACTTGAGGCGAGGAGCCACAACACACTACTAACCAAGTTTATTCAAGAGAACATGTTGGCCCTACCGAGACCACAGTACAATAGAAATGCCAAGCACCCAACCCCAACCCTCACAATTCCAACAATTCCCGCCATCAACAATCCCAACACGATATGCCCTCGTCATTTAGCCGACCACCTCAATACCAAACCTTCGACCCTACCTTGGTGACCCTCATAGAGAGGGTAAACCTTAATATGGACAAAGTGCGATCTAATTTCGAAGACTTTCTGACTGAAATAAATTCAAGATTTGATAGCCTTCATAGAGAGGGTAAACCTTAACGTGGACAAAGTGCAATCCAATTTCGAAGACTTTCGGACCGAAACAAATTCAAGATTTGACGACATGGGAAAGAGGATAGAATGGGACTATTATGACCAAGCGGTGGGTCAATACCTCGTCTATGAAGACTACTCTAAGCGGAGGTATGTGAGGCCCGACGGTCCACACCCTTCTTACTTTCTTTGGCTGGACGGTGGGTATAGCTCCCAAGGTATTTGGGGTGACCTTAACCTACAACTGGATTACTCTAGTGCTCAAATTTTCCCACAACGATTCAACAATGATTACCAAGGTGGGGAGTGGTATGGTAATGTAAGACCTTACTTTGCTAGTGATGTGGGTGGTTTGGGATCAGAAAATGAGGTGTATATCAATCTGGATGATGAAGATGAGCCAATGACTGAAGGGGTCGTGGCAAGTGATAAGTGATCCGCGATGGAGCGGGGGATGATGATGACGTGAATATTGATTCAGATAATTAATGTGAAATGGTGATGAGAGATGGTGAGAGTAGAGAAGATTATATACAAGTGCGCTTATGGCAATAGTGGCTCCTTTAGCATCTCGGCCATGGTCTGCTGTAAGTTCCTTCTTCTCTTCTCTTGGTTTCAAACTTGATTAATTGAGTTAGTTGGAGGTCACACGGACTCCCATAAGGATTACCTAGCCTTGTAACATTGTAAGGCTCATTGCTTCTATAGCAAAATCCAATATGACAAACAACCCTCATTTAATCCAAAAACGTGCATTTATTTATGTATGCATTAGATAAGTTGCATTTGTAATATATGTTAGCTTATCACTTCATTTAGCTTAAATGCATTCATATAGCTTATCTTGCATTACATTCACAAACACCAAACCACTAAAAATTTAAAAATCAAAAAACTACAAAAACATGTTCTTTTATTTTGATTTTCCTCCCTACATTTGTTCCATTGGGGACAATGTACATATTAGTACGGGGAGGAAATTTCTCTGTTTAAAAATACCAAACATATGTTTTAAATTTTTTAAAAAAATAATAATAAAACATGTCTTTATTTTTAAGAAAAATTGAAAAAATACGAAAATATGTTCTTCTATTCCCTTTCTCCTCCCTGCATTCGTTCCGTCGAAGACGACATAAATCTTAAGTGTGGGGAGGAAAATATCTACACCTTATATATATTTGCACATTTGTAATTAATTTGTAAATTTGATAAAATTTCAAAAATATAAAATATGTTGTTTTATTTTCAAAAATCAAAAATCACAAAAACAAGTCTTTAATTTTGAAAAAAAAAAAATTAGAAAATCCAGAAAGATGTTTCCTTTTGATTCTTCTCCCAACATTTGTTCCATTGGGGGCAATGTAAATGTTATGTGTGGGGAGGGGAATTATCCTACTTGTGTAAATATTGTAAATAATGTAAATATATAGAAAAAATATGAAAAATTGAAAAAGTTTCAAAATAACCTCATAAACACGTATAATATATATCGTTGCTTATGTTTAATAAAGTGTATAGGCACATATGGACCATCGGAAACAAAGGAGTTAGATGGCCCGCTTGGTATTGTAACACCCCAATTACCCGGCCAAGGTAATCAAGGGCGCTATCATCTCGGTTACCCGAGGTAGTGATTACAAAACTCCAATTCAAAGAACATTTTATTATAAATACAATTTAGTCATTA
>JAOWBH010116867.1:0-13974 GCA_028566215.1 Silene coronaria | reverse complement strand
GACACTTAGATGATACATTTATTTCCGTTTAAATAATCGTAATTTTGAGAGGTGTAATTGGTAAAACAAAACAAAAATGACAATTCATCTGTATTTAAATTATTTAAATTAGACCTGGCAAACCAACCCGACCTGAAAAGGGTTCAGGTCTGACCCGAGACCCAAAATTAACCCGAACAACAATACCCGAATGTGACCCGACCCGACCCGAACATGACCCGAGATTTGTTGACCCGGAACTGGCACGAAGACCCGAAATGACCCGGCAAAACATAACTCTAATTGATCAAAAAGACTTGAAATAATACGAATGATACTATATGTACTTTATCTCTCTTAATTATTAACCCAAAATTGACCCGAACGCGAATTGACCCGACCCGCTGACCCAAAAATGACCCGACGAACATACTCGAAAAACACCTGAAACCCGAACTAACCTGACATGACCCGAACTAAACCGATAATAACTCAAACCCGAACTAACCCGACCCGAATTGGCCCAACCCGAATTGGCCCGACCCGAACCCGATCCGGTTGACCCGTTTGCCAGATCTATTTTCAATACCCTTAACATTTCACGCGTTTTATACAATATGCACACAATACATGTTATCTCTCTTTTTATGTTTGTATGTGAAGAATAAATGACTAATATGTATGCATTTGATGTGATACTCCAAATGTTCTTACTTTTTGGTTCATGGCACGTGTTTGTTTTTCAACTTTAAGTGTTCCTTCTCATTCAATGGGTTTTTGACATTCAATAGATGTTTTTAACATTTTTTGGTAAGTGGTAATTTATTAATAAAATTATCTTCTAATCACCTTAGTTCGACCTGACTAACCCTTACCATAGAACTAAACACCTAATAACTAACGAAATCAACCTCATTACCCCTTGAAACAACTACCTAGCTCTTCTCCTACTCATGGCTCACATGAAACACCCCTTCTACCCCCAACAACGACCTTACTCGTTAGAAAATCAACCTACTTAAGAGAAAACTAATTTGCACCCTTGAAAGTCCCCTTTCCGTATCCCATTAAAAATTCATTGGACATGTCACAAAAAAATTGTAGATCTAATTGCATATGAGGTAGACCTGTCAAGCGGGTCGGGTCATACGGGTCGGGTTGAATACAGGTCGGGTCAAATACGGGTCGGGTCATATGGGTCTCGGGTCGGGTCATGGTACGAATACGGGTCGGAGAAAAGTTTGTAACGTCTTTTATTTAATGATATAAAATTGCTTTTAAATTAATTTTTTAATAAAAAATATTAACAAAATATTTATTATATTTATTATTTCAAATATAATATAAAAATATTAATATTTTAATAATATTCTTAATTTATCATTGACCATCGGGTCAAACAGGTCGGGTCGGGTTTCGACCATAAAATAACGGGTCATTTCGGGTCGCGGGTCACGATTTACGAGTCATTGGCCCTAAAAAAACCGAGTCGGGTCGGGTTTACGGGTCGGGTTATGTTTTGACAGGTTTAATCATTAGGTGTCCGTCACAAGCTTGTTACGGGTTAAGTATCACCTACATGGGTAAATAAGACAAAAAAGTAGAATGAATAGGGAATCACAAATGACTCGTCTTTATCTTCCTATGTGGGGTTTATTTGACCCGTCACAAGCTGATGACAGATATTGTCCGGCACATTATCATTATAGTCATAGAATCATAGACCATATTTTAAAAGAAATGTCATGAAATTTACATTTTACAATGATTAAAGTAAAGAGAATATTTAGTTGTCCTTATTATCAGGGGCGTCTCAAAGTAAATAGAGGCCTAGTGCACCACAAAAAAATGAGACCCTAAATATGAATGAATAAGGGTACTATACATCGAGTTTTGTATTAAATTTCATCGATAAAGCTTGTAAATTGGTGGCCAACATCGGAGGCCGGGTTCCGCCGTCCGTGGTCGCCCTGAGTCTTAGACACCCCGCTTGTTTATGGAGGCGGGAGGCCAAACTGCAATTTCAAAATCTCTCTATCGGATGCCCTGTTCTCTCCGGTAGAAATAGGCGGGTCGAAACATATTACAAGCGAGTAACTACAAGATGACGTCGTTAGTGTTATAAGTTTACCTATGTTGTTATAAGTTTACCTATGTTGTAGACTACAACATAGGTAAACTTATTACACTAACAACGTCATACAAAACTTAAGAGAATCCAAATTAAATCGGGTAATTGTGCTTGTTTTTATCTACAATTACTCAATAGTATGAGGAAGATGGGCTCGAAAATTGAGTCTCAAGAATGAAAATCAATCACATGATTAAGGTGCTCCTCGAGGATATTATGAGTTTTTTTTTTCTTACTTTCATTGTATTTATTTTGGTTTTATACCACGACGTCTTAATAAAGTGGCCCATGACCTAGCTACGGCTGAATTGAATTTGTAATTCATTAGTTCTTTACTGCTGCAAAAAAACAAAAAAAATTGAAAATCAATTTTCTTTAGCTACTACACTACCCACTTCGCAGATCTACCACATTCTAAAATATTGACGAGAAAAGATAGTAGAGAACATTTTTTTTGGCCAGTATTAATTGTAATAGTTACATGTTTCAACTGATATTTTTAATTAACTAATAAAACAACTCTACAACAATTTTGTTTAAGATACTCCAGTAAGATAGTATAATGACGTGATTTTATTAATGAATACATCACCGTATTTCCTCCGTCCCAATCAGTTTTAAAGCGTCTTGCTTGTGACGGACACTTGTCCGTCACAAGCTTGTGACAGATAATGTCCCTCTCACAATAAGGCAAGTGGGAAGACAAGTGGGGGAAATGGAGCACCCATTTGTCCTCTTACTTACCTTATTGTGAGAGGGCAACTATCCGTCACAAGCTTGTGACGAGCACGGATAGTGCTCGTCACAAGTGAGAATTTGTGCAACAATTTAGACTTGCTTATTCACTGGGACGGAGGGAATAGTACATATCTATTTTATGATCAAAAGTATATAATTAGACAAATTGCTTAAAGACTACTCCAATAAAAATTTGACTTAATACCATCATTATAGAAGTAATGCGGATAATATCCGTCTTAACTCTTAAGTAAAAGTAGGTAGCACGGACACTCCTCTTAACTAGCCGTCCCGTGTCCGACACCCGGATACCCAACACTTGTCGGACACAACGCTTAAACATGATAGATTTGACGAGGAATAAAATATCAAAATAGCTTAATTAGAAGATGGGTTTGAGTGCGAAATAAAATGTGTAAATATTAAGGTAACAGATTTTAAAATTTGTTTAAGTAGGTAGCCATTACAAAAATGATGTTTATGGTTAGGAATAGTTATCAAAAACCCTTAAATATTTATTAAATATTTTACCTTCACTTGTTTAAATTTACTATCAAATACATTACAAACATAAAATCATACGTTATTTATAACCATAAAATATGTATATTTTATTAAATTTAAATAGCGTGTCCCGTGTCCTAAATTTCACGGGCTACCGTAATATCTGTCTGTGTCGTGTCCGTATCCGTGTCCGTTTTGGTGCTACCTAGAGTAAAACTAATCGAGTTTCTAATTCACAAAATCTCACTTGTGACGGGAGGTATCCGTCACAAGTTAGTGACGGATACCGTTTTTCCTCACAAAAAAACTCATTTAGGGTGAGTGGAGAAGCACATGGCGGGTCCTTCCTTGTCCTTCCTTTGTTCCCTCTACCCATTTTCTCTCACAAACTACCTGTCTTCAAATCCGACCCGTCACAAGCAAGACTAATTATTCTAATTATTTACAGTAAGCATTCATGAATTTTCTAGCAAGTACTCGGCCATAAATAGGTAGAATGAAAAGAAGCTATCCGAACAAGTGGAACAACGTAGAAAAATCTACAACTATTAAGTGTCCCACAAAAATACAAAATCTAGACACTTCAATTCATAGAACTACCCAGAAAGTCCTACAAATCTCTTCTCACCCCTATAAATATAAGCATGCACTTACACTCTCAGCATCATCAAACAACACACAGAAAAAAACATCAAAGCATTCAACACAACATACAAACTCAACTCAAGCATCCTTCATCTTACCAAGCATGTCTCTAATCCCAAGCTTCTTTGGCGGTCGAAAAACCAACGTGTTCGACCCGTTTTCCCTAGATGTCTGGGACCCTTTTGATGGGTTTCTGAACTCGACTCTAGCCAATACACCCGGGACAGCTCGCGACACTGCACAGTTCGCGAGCACCCGGGTGGATTGGAAGGAGACACCAGAAGCCCATGTGTTTAAGGTGGATTTACCCGGGTTGAAGAAAGAAGAGGTGAAAGTTGAGGTTGAGGAAGGTAGGGTTTTACAGATTAGTGGAGAAAGGAGTAAGGAACAGGAAGAGAAGAATGATAAATGGCATAGGGTTGAGAGGAGTAGTGGGAATTTCTTAAGGCGGTTTAGGCTTCCTGAGAATACTAAGATGGAGGAAGTTAAGGCTAATATGGAGAATGGTGTGTTAACTGTGACTGTTCCGAAAGTTGAGGAGAAGAAACCTGAGGTTAAGAGTATTGATATCACTGCTGCTTAATGTGGGTGTGTCTAGCTGTGTCTGTTCATCAGTTCAGTACAATAAAATTCGTGTCGTGTCTATGTTTGTGCCCTGTGTGTATTTACGGTTTTTAAGTGTTGTCGACTACTGTAGTAAGGTTCGTGTAATGTGAAGCTGTATGAGTATGAGATGTGTAACTGGTTTTTACGTATGCAATGAAAGTTTGAGTTTTCCTTTGTTTTCCTTAGTTGTGCTCATCAAAACATTACGATTCAGCTAGTCATCCAAACATTAGATGCAGTCATGCAGCTAAACACTACTCCTAAGTTCTAAGAGAGTTAGAGGCGTATTCATCAAAATACAGCGATGCAGGCATGCAGCTAATGAGCTAAACACTACTCCTTAGAGAGTTAGAGGCGATTCATCAAAATACAGTGATGCAGGCATGCAGCTAAACACTACTCCTTAGAGAGTTAGAGGCGTATTCATCAAAATACAGCGATCCAGGCATGCAGCTAAACATCACTTGTTAGAGGCAGACACCACTTCTTAAAGGCGTATTCATCAAAACATCACGATGCAGCTACTCATCAAAACCTCGTGGTGCAGCTAAACAAACACTGTTTGTTAAAGGCAACACCACTTATTAAAGGAGCGTATATGAATACGCTCTTATATGTAGCAGGACGCGAGTACAGTGAAAAAAAGTTGGCCATAGGCAAAGCACAACTTAATGTTATGAGAAAATTGCCCACAAATCAGTAAAATGGATGCACAGATACAGTGAATGCTCAACCAAAACAAGTATAAATTGCATATAAGGTGCTGTAACTGAAATACCTCCTCAATTAAGTATGCAAGCATCTGCATGTCACTGACGACGGAATTTTCTGATAACTGTACAGTGTACACATCAAACCCATTAAGTGTAGTAAATTCCCGAAGAAAAGGTCAGCTGACAGCTCCTTTGTACATCCTCTCTGGCTTAGCACAAGTCTTCAGAAAAATCGCTGCAGAAATTGGGAGAATTACAATGAACAAACACATACAGGGTTATCACCAGCATTCAGTTACTGAATGCTGATCAGAACATTTCCCGTTAAGTGTAGTACATTCCCGAAGAAGAGGTCAGTTGACAGCTCTTTTGTACATCCTCCGGCTTAGCACAAATCTTCAGAAAAATCGCTGCAGAAATTGGGAGAATTACAATAAACAAACACAGGGTTATCACCAGCATTCTGTTGCTGAACGCTGATCAGAACATTTTTCGTTTTATCAGGCAGGCAACATAACTAGAAGTCCAAATCGTAACAAACGAAAGTGTAGGATTGATTCAATAACATGACAAGAACGAAATCTAGCATTCTGTTGAATCCGTCAATAAATACAAATACAAATACACTGCAAGGGAAATCATGCAAGTTTTCAGAGTATACAGTCCTTAATATAAGAGTATGATTCTGAACAACCTCTGTATGTCGACATCGTAAATTCGTACTAATGTTAAGAGGTTCAAATCCTTTTTAAGGATACACCAAGCTACTGACAAACTGGTATGGCAAAGGCAATTAAATGCATTCGATTGCTCGACAGTCGACACTCGACACTCGACACTCAGACATATTAAACTAAAAGGAAGCACTGCAGTAACCAATTCAGTCACATTCATAGCCTAAAATTCTTAATCTGATCTTTATGACCTTAATCCTTGACCTAATTTTTTTATTTAAACCCGTCTTAACACAAATCGGATACTGATAATCAATCAAAATAACTTAAAAATTAATTTCAAAATCAAAATTTAACTTGTCGTCGAACGAATTGATTAAAGAAGATAACGATAACAAGCAGAACAACTGAAGAATTTACATAAATTAAATTAAATTAAATTAAATTGAACCCTAAAATTCCGTAAATTTTCAAAAAACTGATGGAGCGAAGAATGAGCGAGTAACCTGAGGCGAGGAAAGGGAAATTCGAAGTATGAGTCGAATTTGGATCCTCTCGATTTTTTTATCTCCGGTTTATTTCTCACTTAAAACAAGAATATTCGTGGTTAATTTAAAATGGGTCGGATTAATATATGGAAATAGTTTGCCTAATTGTGGGAGTGGATGTTATTTGGTTATGTTAATCTTATTGAAGACGGAGATATCAGTCTTTAGAGAGATTGATTTTAAATCATTATTTATTTTTAAACTAATCGGAAAATTGACGTTTCATATTGTCTTAAAATTAATTTTGAGTTATTGAAATGAGATGAAATGAAAGGCAATGGTCGATGCCTTGATGGTAGAGCTGGGCAGTGGGTCGGTTCAGCAAGACCAGGCCGACATGGAACGGGCTAGGTTGGGGGTTAAGGAGCCCGAGCCCACGCTGCGGGCTGATAGTGGGTGGGCTAAGGTGAGCCGGGCTGGGAATTTGTAAGCCTGAGCCCGGCCTATTTGAGGGATCGAGTTGGGTGGGCTGGTGGAGCGGGCCTGGGGGCTAGATTAGTGTGGCTGGGCTGGCCCGCACTTATGTCCAGCTCTACTTGATGGTCGTCGTCGGCTAACCTGAATATTTATCGTGCCAAAATCCACGGTTTTTATGTACGTTTACATTGTGGAATACATACTGTGTATTTTTAGAAGACGGCCCGGAGCATGATGGTGTAAAATTATTAGGCCCGATAAGTGAATAATGTGCCATAAAGGCCCAAAAACCAAGATATTTTGGGCGAAATTAGAAATTTTGAGCGGTCGTAGGGAGGACGCCATGGTGGTGTTTACGGGTGGAGACGTGGTGAGGCCACGGTGAGGTGGCGGTTGTACTTTGTAAAGGTAGGGGTGAGACTTGAGAGAATGTAACAAGGGTAATTTGTTCATTATATAGTATATTCATTTAATGAGTTGGAAATTACTATAATGATGATCGTGAATGAAATACGGTGGGAGATATGATATATACTGTATAAAGTAGGTGGTGGAAAGTAGTAAATACTACGTAATATAGTAATTTGTCACTTGTAATTAGACTTGACAAATGGGTCATTTGGGTTGGGTTCGGGTCGGGTCACTTTGGGTCGGGTTGTTTTGGGGTCAACAACTTATCGGGTCACTTTGGGTCGGGTCATTTTGGGGTCGGGTCATGATTTTGACTTAATCAAGTCATTTAGAGTCATGATTTGACTTAATTAAGTCATTTTGGGTCAATTGGGTCATTTCGGGTCACTTAAATTGGGCCACTTTAGGTCGGGTCACTTCGGGTGTATTGGGTCACTATCGGGTGATACATTTCGGGTCTCGAGTCAGCCTTATCGGGTCGGATTATTCGGGTCGGGTCAGCTTTTTCAGGTCTTCTTGTAATAAACAAAAGACGTGAGATACATATGTTACTCCGTATAAAAAGTAGGTAGTAAGTTGAAATTTTCCCATTTTAGTATATTGATTAAGTAACGTTTTATTCCGTCTATATCATTTTAAATGCGTGTGATATAGTAACATTATGTACGAGATTTAGCAACTACGTTTATTTAAATCTAAGGCTAATCCATTTCTTTAGTATAATAACCAAGACATGTATAGTAAAATTATTAAACTTACACCAATTCTTATTTTAGACCAAGGTATCCGTCTTATTAATAAGACGGATACCATATTTTCTCACAAAAACCCATTTAGGTGAGTGGAAAAGCACATGGGGGGTCCCACCTTTGTCCCCTCTACCCATTTCCTCTCATAAACGACCCGTTTTAAAATCCGACCCGTCTTAAGCAAGACTTACTCTTAAACTTATAGTAATAACGTCTTTTCCGTCTCAATCATTTACTTACCGTTTGTCGGGACTCGTACCAACACGAGTCCCTGATTCCTCGTCTAATCTATTACATGACCAAAAACATCACCAACTCTTCCTCTTTCTTTCCTTCCTCCCTTCTCTCTCTACACAATCCAATTACTTCAATCAATTACTCAATTAATTCAACACTTACAATAATTGATTAATTCCAATTTACCTTAAATTAATCTCATTAATGGCGGAAGAAAAAGTGTGTCAAGAATTGTTATTAAACAATATAATCTCAAAAATCAATGAAATTTCACTAATTACTGTATTTCGTCCTACTGTTAAGAAAGAATACTGTAATTTAGCTCGGAGATTAAAGTTGTTAATCCCAATGTTTGAAGAAATTAAGGAAGTTGATCAACAACCTGTATCAAACGACGCCGTTTCTTCTCTTATTGATTTCAATCATTCTTTATCTCTTGCTCTTGATTTGCTTCGTTTTGGTTCCCTTGGCAGCAAGATTTATCTGGTTTCGATCCGTCTTTTCCTAATTATTGATTAATTATTTTGTTCAATTTTGTTAATTGCAAATTTTTTCCTGATTTTAGCTTGATTTTAGTTGTTACAGCTAGTAATTTTGAATTTTATTTGAATTGTCGCGGTTTTAGATGATGATTCATGTTATCGGACCTGAAAAAACGTTCCGATTAAGGATATGTTGTTGTAGTAGTAGTAGAGCTGAGAATAGTTTGATTGAAGTAATTTGATAAGTTGTTCTGTTTAATTGATTTGATTTTAGTTGTGATTTCGATAATTTAGGATGTCGTAATTGTACTAAAGATGTCTTAGTCTAGTGGTTAAGACGGAGGTATTGTAGTGAGGATCGAGAATTTGATTGGCTCACTTTATGGATTACCGCGAGTCTTGTGTGAGACGGTTGTATGTGTAGTATTAGTAGAGCACAGAACATTTTGATTGAAGTAATTTGATAAGTGTTTGTTTAATTGATTAGATTTTAGTTGTGATTTCGATTATTTAAGGATGTAGTAATTGTACTGAAGATGTCTTAGTCTAGTGGTTAAGGCGGAGGTATCGACAGTTTGATCGACTCACTTTATGGGTTACCATGACTCCATGAGTGTTATGTGAGACGGTTGTATGTGTAGTGTGTACAGTATACAAGCAAGTTTTTGTATGAGATGAATTAGTAGTGTGGCGAATTGGCGGTGTAGTCTGGGTGGTAGGTGTGAAAATGATCGTAGAAGGAATTTAGCGATCTCAGGAGCTAGTTGTTGGAAGTTTCAGTGTCCAATGTTCATTGAGCGATGCTTTAAATTAATTTTGAATCTGTAGAGTAACTTCCAGTATGTTGATTTGGCATGTGTGCCAATTTAAGATGATATTGACGGAAGTATTTCCGCTCTGAAAGTTAATATCTTGAATTTGCGAGTAGTGAAGAATGAAGAAGGGTAACTTTAGGGGGAAATCGGGGTATATTCTCTTTGGGTGTACGAGGGTTTGAGAGATTTGAGCTTTGATGTCGGTGATAAACATGTACGGTCTTAGTGTTGAATACTGTTTTGATGTCCATGGTTATTTGTGTTCACAATTTTGAGGATGTATCGAATGTGAAGGACATCTTCTACGATGCATACAAGTTACTCTGTTTATTGGAGACTTGTAGTTTGTACTCTCCCATTATGAGTAATCTTTTGCCATTTTACACACATTTCTCTTCGATTTCCTTGTCTTACGACTGATACCATCCTTGCTATTTCCAGGCCCTGGAGAGGGAGCAGGTTATGGCGAAATTCAATGAAATTACGTCTAATTTGGAGCAAGCTTTGGAAGGAATCTCATACCAGGATCTTGATATCTCTGATGAAGTTAAGGAACAGGTAGAATTTTCCATCCTTTTTGTTTTTTTCATAAATTTATTAAAGGCCAGTGTACAACAAAGACCAACACCAAGTGTACAAAACTAATCTAACAGCCTTGCAAATACCATGCGACTAGGCCCATTCAAACTTGAACAACGAAGAGAATAAACATGGGAATACCGAAATAACTAAAAATCACAATTAATAAAGCCTGTAGGTTATCCATCTTGAAGAATTTTCCTAAGCTTCTAGGAATTTACAATGCACGTGTTTCCTCTGAACCTATTCCTCGCAGTTGTTTGAACAACACCAACATAACCTTGGTGGTTCTAGGGCTCCGATAGATGGCCGAGTGTGGGGTGGGCAGCTGGACAGAGGGTTACCCTTGTGTTAACAACACAAACAGACTGATTCCGGATTATTCACAGTAAAAGAGTTGCATCAAATTATGATTGTTTCAGAATAAAATTAGCCCAACCAGTTTGATGAAGACTTCTCCTTAGACAGTCATAATCAAGAACCAAGAGTAGTTAGTCTTTGGCTCATTGGAAATGGGAACTGTAGTCAACATTGAACTGACGAAGATAAGCTCTCTCGTTTCAGGTTGAGCTCGTGATCACTCAATTTAGAAGAGCCAAAGGAAGAGTTAATGTGCTTGATGCGGGACTCCATGAAGAACTGTTGTCTCTCTATGAGAGAAATGATGCAACTATTGACCCGTCTCTATTAAAAAGTGTTAGTGAAAAGCTGCAGCTTCTGAAACTTGATGATCTGACACAAGAGTCTGTCGCTCTAACCGAGTTGATTGCTCCAACCGGAGGAGATCCTGATGAGAAGATAGAGAAAATGTGTAATCTATTGAAGAAAGTTAAAGAATTTGCTCAAACTGAAAACCCAAACATGGAATCTTCTTCAAGAGAAAAGAATCCTTCACCTGGTTCTTCTGGACTAACACCTGCTGATGGGAGTCCCAAGTCTATTGCTATACCAGATGACTTCCGCTGCCCAATTTCACTAGAGATGATGAAAGATCCAGTTATCGTTTCAACTGGGCAGGTATAAAGCTTTTACGGAGTAATTTTTTTTCTGTAATGTGTGATCCCCTTTCTATCTAAAATTTTTTTCCCCTTGGAGATGTCGAATAGCTTAGCTTGTGAAGTCACGGAGGACTGGTACTCAGTATCTGACCTGTCATCATAAACTCTCTTTCTGCTCCTGTTTACCAAAAACGAACAATTTCCATATCTCTACTTTGGGTGGTTCTCATATCACAAGTTAGGCTCCAAATGTAGCTGTCTACGAAAGCTTCTTCATAGCAAATGTATACTATGTATTTCTATGTTTTTCCATTTCCGAGGAGCCAAATATTCATTGTTATTTGGTTAATGTCTTACGAATTCGGTTGCGCTGTTATTTTGCGGTAGCAATTCTCGACTCAGTTGTCCTTACAGGTCATCCAGAAACAATCTCTCGGGGGTAAGGTTAATATACATTCAACCCGCCCTTTCCCCGCTATTTTTGGGAGCCCTTGACTGTACAGGAGTTTGGTGTATAAAACAATGTCAAGTGTTATTAAATTGATTGCAACTTACTCCATACCAACTGAACCTGTTTTCTGTTCGGCACTAAGCTTTTACACACCTGGCTATAATGTTTTGTCCTTTTGCCTATCTTCTGAAGGCCCCTTATTGCAATTGTGTCATAGTTCTGCATTGAGTATTGTTCGTGGACACTATTCCTAATCCTCATCAGCCTAAATTTTCCTCTTCTGCAGACATATGAACGAACGTGCATTGAGAAATGGATAAAATCCGGTCATAACACTTGCCCAAAGACACAACAGACCCTCCTGAACTCTTCTCTCACCCCCAACTATGTTCTCAGAAGTCTTATATCCCAGTGGTGTGAAGCAAATGGGGTCGATCCACCCAAGCGACCTGGCCTGACCCCACCCAGCAAAGATACATCGGCCAGCTCTACAACTGAACGTTCAAAGATTGAGGAACTCCTTCACAAGCTCCACTCTGGCAACCCTGAAGACCAACGATCAGCTGCTGGTGAAATCCGACTTCTTGCAAAGCGAAATGCCGATAACCGTGTCGCCATCGCTGAGGCTGGCGCTATCCCACTACTCGTTCACCTTCTTTCAATCCCCGATTCCAGAACCCAAGAACACGCTGTGACTGCCCTTCTTAATCTCTCCATATGCGACGATAACAAAGGAAGCATCATCAACTCAGGGGCTGTGCCGGGCATAGTACACGTGTTGAAGAAAGGTAGCATGGAGGCGAGAGAAAACGCAGCCGCTACCCTTTTCAGCCTGTCTGTTGTGGATGAAAATAAGATAACCATTGGTTCTTCAGGTGCAATCACACCTCTTGTAATGTTACTAAGTGAGGGTAACCAAAGAGGAAAGAAAGATGCCGCGACTGCCCTTTTCAACTTATGCATATACCAAGGAAATAAAGGCAAGGCTATAAGAGCCGGAATAGTGCCTATATTAATGAGGCTATTAATGGAGCCAGGTGGTGGGATGTTGGACGAGGCATTAGCGATTCTAGCCATACTGTCGAGCCACCCTGAAGGTAAAGCAGCCATAGGATCGTCTGACGCATTACCTGTTTTGGTGGATGTGATTGGGAATGGATCTCCTAGAAACAAAGAGAATGCATGTGCCGTTTTGGTACATCTTTGCTCAGGAGATAATAGCTACTTTGTAGCGGCCCAGGATCTTGGAGTTACGGGTTATTTGCAGGAAATGGCACAAAACGGCACTGAACGGGGCAGAAGGAAAGCCCAACAATTACTTGAGCGGATAAGTCTGTACAATGAGCTGCAGGCCGCCTTGGTTCCAGTTAAGGGTGAAGGGCATGAGCCAACTGTGGCCGAGAGCTGAAAGCTTTCACTATTTTTGTGATTATTTTGATTTTTGTTTGCTTCTTTGAAACAGAAGAGAAATAGGCCGGCCACTATCGACCTCCGCATGAAGGTGGAAGATCACCTTCCTGTCTTTCGGAAATGAGGTCATGAAGTTTATACCCTGAAGAACCCGTGTTCTTCAAGGTCGGTAAAAACAAAAGAAGGCCACCATGCAAGAATATTATTATGCTGGAAATCTGTTCATTCACAAATGTGACATGTATAATTCGTATCGACTCGCTATCCTCATATTTTAGTGAAGGATGCATTCTTCTGTATACGGATCATGCTGTTTTGTTTACAGGTCCTTCCTGATACTTTGGTACCTGATATTCTGTAATTGTAGCTTGTATCTGTATATTGTGGTTATTCACCCGTTTTGAGATTCGAGATCCAGTTTGTACAACATAGCTTTTAAATATTTGTCGTTCTTCGTCGTACATGTATATGTTCAGGAAGTAGTTTCTGCTTTTGATGGGGCTGTGGCAATGCTGTCAGGATCGGGATTCTACTTTGGATCGATGGGGTGGGTAGTATCGAGCCGGTAAAATCGGATCGTAGAATCGTAAAATTCTACAAACTCACTAAATATAGTTTTTTATTTCGTAAAAATATATAATTGAAAGTAAAAACACTTATTTATTAATATTTTTTCGTAAAATATTGATAATTAATGATTTTAATATCATTGTATGAACATGTTTCTAAAACTTACACGAAATTTGAGTTTTTCACGATGTCATTATATAAAAATACATACTATTAGTTTTTTTTACTATGAAATCGGAACGTAGGATCGTATTATGATCCTACCTTTAGAAATTTTCAAATTTATAGGATCGTAAGATTCTACAACCATGATAGAA